>JAUEJL010119592.1:0-11941 GCA_032274825.1 Drosophyllum lusitanicum | reverse complement strand
CGTGAATCAGATCAGGTTTTATATTTATAAATTGGAATCACCAAAATTCTGACTACAACACAAATAGGCAAGTGTACAAAATCGTATCGTAGTATAGTTCTACTAAGACCGAGTGTCGAACACTTAGGGAACGAGTATGATTTCAGTTTTTAAAGAATTAATTATTAATTAGTCTAAAGAAAGCGATTAAATGGGGAATTAATCTAAGAATGCCATAAACAATACTAGTTAGACAAAAGAGAAAACAATCCAAAAGTAAGATAAAGTTGAGAGCTTGGAATGGAAACAATCAATACGAAGAATTCTCACACAGACTCGATTACCTCGTCATCTACCTTTAATCTCATAGAAATGCAATGGATATTATTCATTATATACCAATTTCTAAATTAGCGAGATCTCTTGGTCAAACTCACTAGCCCTATAATTATAGAAACATTAACCCAATGGTCATGGCATTAACTATCCCTATAATTAGTCAATGAATTCGTATCAAGCTAGACTTAGTCTATTGAATTGTATTGGTCACATAATCAATCAATTAACATGGAATGGTCATCGCATGCAATTGTCAAATACATTAAAGTTAATTACTTTATAACCTAACCCTAGGATTTGGTCCATCACTAGTCATGAATCCTAATGGTCATACAAACTCATGATTGAAGCAAACATAGAAAGAATAGTCATATCAACTTGGAAATAGTTAGCAATAGGCATAAATATCAAAACTTTAACACAAATGGATCTTTGAAAAGGCTAAACATGATAAATTATACAGTTACTAAACATCCGGGTCCATAGAAATCAAACCAATAAACTAGGGTTCATCTAATCAAGGTGAAAAACAAAAAACCTAGCCCATAGACAAACCGGAACACATCAAAAACAAAAAAGAACAGAACTTGCAACCCGAGTCAATACCGTCAAAGTTGTGGTCTTCCTCTTCGATATTGAGCTCCAAACCTTCTCTCAGACCTTGAAATCACTTCTGGACGTCCTCAGCCGTCATATTGGAACCCTAGAATCGCATGTATGTTCCTTGGGTCAAAACTAGGGCCGTATTTGTAGATTTCACGTTTCGGCACCGACGCGTCGCGTTCCCCATTAAAATGAGTCGCGTCCGGAAATCAATTCGCAAAAGGCTGGCGCATTAGACGCGTCGCGTTGGACCTTATTAACGCATCACGTTTCTGACTAAAGAAATATTCTTCTGGGTAACAATGTAGCCCTTTGATTCTAGTTTCCGTGGCCTTTTGAATCACCTCAATCCGAGTTCGTATGAGTGAGATATGATCAAAATAGAGGTGTGTCGGAGCTAACAGCTTTTCTAATTTCTTCCGTTTCTTTGATTTTTTCCTCAAAACTTTTCATAACCCGCCTTTTTAACGTGAAACCAACAATTCAAGGTATTAAGTATCTTCTCACTTATTTATGAACTCTAACAGACTAAAATTTAACAAATATCTCTTAAAATATATATCTAAATATGGCGATATCAGTTGTTCAAACTGTGTTTAATTATTTTAAATTAAACCTTTTCGTTCAATATATTTATCTATTTAAAATACTCCCGAAGTATGGTCTTTACAATTCTCCCCCTCTAAAAAAGATTTCTTCCCAGAAACCGTACAATACTAGTAACATATCGCCCATCTCAGTGTGCATTCGTTTATCGTACCCACCGTTGAATTTTTTCGTTATTATTAGATCGTTTTCATGCGTGTTTCCTTGTTTATTTAGGTTCAAGAGTCATCACATAATAAATTCAGGAAAACTTTAAATTTAAATTTCTAACTCGGAAACTAGGAAACAAATCAATTCAACCAAAAAGAAACTAGTAACCTTCAAAACAACTATCAATTGAAACTTTAAAATCTTGGAATCAAATGAACTCACAATTCAAAAGTCTACCACTCCTCGTTAGCTATCATATTGTAAGCTTGGGATCTCGCCTTAGCCGGTTCTTTGTTCTGTACTGATGTGCCCCATCTTGTGACAATTGTAGCATATCTTTTCAGTACTCTTGCAATATTGCATTATGTGTCCTTTCTGACCACAACGGCGGCATGGTCTCATGTCCATGTTACAAGGTCTACCATGGGTCGAATTACATGCTGTATAGTAACCGGCTTTACCCTTAGTGCCATCGTCTTTCTGTTCCTTATTCTTTTTCTTTCATGACCCAAACGGTCCTTCCCATTTTCTCTTCTCACCATCCTTACCGATTGCACTATTTCGCTTGGTCAAATCTACATCACTCTACAGGGCTCGTCCATAGCTTCACCCAGAGTTCTTCGCATTCTTACAGCTAACTGACATTCATACGGATGTCCTTCAACATATCGTTCGATTTGATCCTCTTCAGTAGCACAGTAACTGCCGGCGAATTGTAGTTTATCACTGAAAGCAGCATTGTACTTCGTAATGGTCATGTTGCCATTCTTCAATTCCAAGAAGTCTCTCTTAGCTTTTTCTCTCATTGCCCTTCTACAAAACCGAGTCCTGACTTTTTTAGAAAATACCTCCCAAGTCATCTTGTCTCCGGTGTCTTCAATAAGTAGTGCATCTAGTGTATCCCACCATTCATGTTCTTCACCTTCCAATCTCAACACCTCGAAACTGGCATGTTGTTGTGTATAGTTCACGGCCCGGAACACCTGTTCAAGCTTGAGTAACCACCTCATACAACCTAGAGGATCCTTAACTCCTTTGAAGACAGGAGGTTTGCTACTCATGAATGTTTTGAAAGTGTTGTTCCTCTGCCCAGTAATTCTATACTCAGTTAGATTTGTCGTTGCGTGAGACCTGCTCCCAGTATTGCTATCTTCCTCATTATCACCTACTCTTTCCCCACCGTGACCCATCCCTAAGTTCTTCATTTCCTGTCACATACGTGTGATTTCACCTTGCTGAGCTTGTATTAGTTCCTCCAGATGGGCCTATCGTGCTAAGATGCTAGTGGTTCGATTACTTATATGGGTTCGAGCTGGTCTACTAGTCTGATTCTTGTTTCCCTCTCGATTCTTGTTAGACTAAAAGACTGAGTGGGTACCCTCTACATATAGTGTTTTGTGAACAATCTGGGCACCACTAACCACCCCACCATTACTACGCCCAATACCTTTCAAGACATTACCATTGTTGTCGTTGTTGTTGATGTTCCTACGAGTTTCAACCATCTTGTCCTGCAACAAACTATGAGCACGAACCGGAAGCTCTAAGAGTTAGCACGAGTCAGGAATCAAAAATCCTCTATCGAAGAGGAGAAAGAGTCATATATGAAAGACAAGAAATCCTAGTAGCACTCAAACACACACCTTCCCCACTTAAATTGAAATTCGTTCCTATTCGAGCCGATTTTGTCGAGAGTCTAAGTACCGGACTCAACACTAAGTTCACTCACTCTAATAACAACTTTTAACACTGTGTTTTCTCAAAAATCCAGATTAACTTTTTTTTATATTCAAACAATCGCAGCGGAATAACTCATAATTAAGAACACCATGTCGGCAGAAGCCGTTTAAACCGATAAAAGAAAACACAACATTACTACTCATAAAATCATTCCATATTAAATAAAAGTCAGTAACGGTCTACTACAACCCTTCTAACTACCCAGAAGTCTTCCCGTCTCACCACGAAGCTTCAAGGACCTATAGGAGTACCAGATACCATTTCAAAAGAAAAAGTGTCAGCTAACGCCATGTGACTCAACAATAAACTTAGATTATAAAACATCATATTAAATCACTGATTAAAATCATAACTAGATATTATAAATAAATACCTAACCCGACCCGTTCATGTACTTGACCCAAACTCGAACACGCAATCTTATAACACCGAATGGTCAAATTTCATTATCATATCTTACGTATATAATCCATCAAATTCGAATGGTCAAACTCGAACATCATATCATATAATGGTTATAAACCATATCAATCAAATTATCATTCCAACCGAATCAACCGTAATATACCATCAAATTTTAAAATCATATCTTACGTATATAATCCATATCAACCGTTTTATCATTATCGTTTTCTATTAATTAATCGTTATAAACTATCATTAAGTCATATCAACCATCATTAAATTGTTATCAACCGTCATTAACACCGTATGTTCTTAAACTTCACCTAGTTGGTGTCTAATTCCTCTAAGAAAACCCCATTTCACTACTCGTGTGACTTAGCCGACTCGTGTACCGAATGGGTAGCTACTCCCTTCTACACATGAACCATTAAGAACCCAACCACTTTCGCTACTCCGACTGAGCATGGTATAACCGTATAGGTACTTCGCGTTGTCGTTTAGTGTGCAAGTACAATTGGAAGCCAACCGTCCATATACTCCTCACACACTCGTGATGTTCTGCATATGACCCAACCGTATGGCCACACATCACTCCGGTACGAGCCGATAAGGACCCATACCACTTACCAACAAAGCTTTCTAGAAGATCCGGTGACCTGTCTAGCTAGCACCTTAATCCTAGAAGGCATCAACTACCTACTAGGCTCGTATCGTATCATCAAAGAGAAACTACCCCATCACTCTAAGGAAATCAAACATTCAATCATGATATATGTTCATTACTTTATCATTCGAATTCATATCATATATCATGTTCATAATTAGTAATATCGTAATCATCATTCATATGAAATCACAACCCTGTTAAGAAAAACATATTATAATTCATGTCAATCATATACCACATAAATCAAATAATCATGTAGTCATCACAATTACGAGTAATTATATATATATATATGTGTGTGTGTGTGTCCGTATATCCATGTATCATCTAAATTAAATCAATTACTCGTAATTGTTTATGACAATATATTTTTATCCCGGCACTCGGTTTTGAAAACCTATATATATATATATATATGTGTGTGTGTGTGTGTGTGTGTTTGTGTGTGTGTGTCTGTATATCCATGTATCATCTAAATTAAATCAATTACTCGTAATTGTTTATGACAATATATTTTTATCCTGGCACTCAGTTTTGAAAACCTGATGAACTCACCCGACGTACAAAATTCGAAGCCGAGTGAATCGTCAAAATCTACCGAACAACCTAAACAATAAAACAATTCTAATAAATGACCAAGTAACGAAAATCGAAACGAAAATAATAATAAAAGGAATAAAAATTGCAAATTCATTGCAAATTTAAATTCCTATCAAATTACAAATCGTAAATTAAAGGTCCCCACTTTAAATCCCATATTAATTCCTAATGAAATAATCTCAAATCTCGCACTTTTTCCATTAGTTCCAGTCGACCACAAAACAGAATTGAGCTAATTAACCTTTGATTTCTAACTAATTTCAATCACTTGAACTTTATTATTTCCTTAATGACACCATCAACTAACAATCTACACTAATCTTCAAGATTAGCCACGTTTTAGCCAATGAATAGCCCGTGAAACCGATCAATTGTTCTCAATTCGTATGCTAAAAATCATGTTTTATATTACAATGTCCTTAGAGATCAATAAGATATACACACTAAGTATATATTAAGAGATTAGATATAAAAAACTCAGTCAATTTCAAACCTTAGTATCAAAACCATTAGCCCTAACTTTGTTACCGATCGAACCAAACTTCAGCAGCAAACAATAGATTAAATCTTTAACATCCTATCACTAATCATAAGGAATATATAATTAAGAGTTAGTAGTACTTACTTGATTGATCACAACCAAAAAAAAATAACTTAATTCTTAGGCTCCTTTCCGTCGACCGTAGGCACACCAAAACATGTCTTCCAACATTACTTTTTAAACTGCCTTTGCGGATTATAAAGCCTCAACTAATATCTTAACCCTAATCTTAATTAAGCTTTAGTCACCTCTAGTTTACCGTCTACTCACACTTAACCTTTTGGTTTATTCCTTTGTTAAAATCTTCCAAATTAACTCTTACTAAATCCCAAACACAATAAAACAACCCATCTTTATTATCTAACACCACTAACTTAACGCATTAACGAAATATACTCATCTTATTAAATATTCACGAGCATTTATAATCAATCCTTATTCAAACCGTGTTTAATTATTTTAAATTAAACCTTTTCGTTCAATATATTTACCTATTTAAAATACTCCAGAAGTATGGTCATTAAAATTCTCCCCCTCTAAAAAAGATTCCGTCCCAAAATCCGTAGAATACTCTTAACATATCGCCCATCTTAGTGTGCGTTGGTTTATCGTATCGACCCTTGAATTCTTTCGTTATTATTAGATCTTTTTAATGCGTGTTTGCTTGTTTATTCAGGTTCAAGAGTCATCAAATAATAAATTCAAGAAAACTTTAAAATTTTAAATTTCTAAGTCGGAAGCTGGGAAACAAATTAATTCAACCAAAAAGAAACTAGCAACCGTCAAAACAACTATCAGTTGAAACTTTAAAATCTTGGAATCAAATGAACTCGCAATTCAAAAGTCTACCGCTGCTCGTTAGCTACCATATTGTATGCTTCGGATGTCACCTTAGCCGGTTCTTAGTTCTATACTGATGTGCCCCATCTCGGTACAATTGTAGCATATCTTTTCCGTACTCTTGCAATCTTGCATTATGTGTCCTATCTGAACACAAGGGCAACATGGTCTCCTGTCCATGTTACAAGGTCAACCATGGGTCGAATTACATGATGTATAGTAACCGGCTTTACCCTTAGTACCCTCGTCTTTGTGTTCCTTATTCTTTTTCTTTGAGGACACAAACGGTCCTTCCCATTTTCTCTTCTCACCATCCTTACCGATCGCACGATCTCGCTTGGACAAATCATACTTGAATATATGGTCCTCATCCATAGCTTAACCCAGAGTTCTTCACATTCTTACAGCTACCTGATATTCATACGAATGTCCTTCAACATATTGTTCAATTTGATCCTCTTCAGTAGCACAGTAACTGCCGGAGAATTGTAGTTTATCAGTGAAGGCATCATTGTATTTCGTAATGGTCATGTTGTCTTTCGTCAATTCCAAGAACTCTCTCTTAGCTTTCTCTCTCACTCCCCTGCTACAAAACCAAGTCCTGAATTTTTCAGCAAATACCGCCCAAGTCATCTTGTCTCTGTTGTCTTCACTAAGTAGTGCATATAGCGTATCCCACCATTATTGTGCTTCACCTTCCAATCTCAACACCTCAAAACTGGCTTATTGTTGCTATGTATAGTTTTCGTCCCGGAACACCTGTTCAAGCTTGAGTAACCATCTCATAGAGCGTAGAGGATCCTTCACTCGTTTGAAGACAGCAGGCTTGTAACTCATAATGGTTCTGGACGAGTTGTTCCTCTACATAATAATTATATACTCAGTTCGATTTATCGTTGCATGAGAGTTGTTCCCAATCTTGATGACTTCCTCATTATGACCAACTCTTTCCCCACCGTGACCCAATCCTGCGTTCCTTATTTCCTTTCACATATGTGTGATTTCAGCTTACTGAGCTTGTATTAGTTCCTCCAGACGCGTCTATCGCGCTAAGCTGCCAACGCTTCGATTACTTATATGGGTTCCAACTAGTCTACTATTTTGATTCTTGTTTCCCTCTCGATTCTTGTTAGAATAAAAGACTAAGTGGGTACCCTCTACATGGAGTATTTCATAAACGATCGGGGCACCGCTAACCGCCCCACCATTGCCGCACCAAACACCTTGCAAGACATTATCATTGTCGTCGTTGTTGTTTTTATTCCTACGAGTTCCAACTATCTTGTCTTGCACCAAACTATGAGCACAAACCAGAAACTCTAAGAGTTAGCAGGAGTCAGGAATCAAGAAATCTAAATCGAAAAGGAGAAAGAGTCATATAGGAAAGACAAGAAGTCCTAGTAGCACTCAAGCACACACCTTCCCCACTTAAAGTCAAGTTCGTTCCTATTCGAGCCGATCTAGCCGTGAGTCTAAGTGCCAGACTCAACACTCAGTTAACTCACAGTCTGGCTCTAATACCAACTTGTAACGCCCGATTTTCTCAAAAATCAAGATTAACTTTTTTTATATTCAAACAATCATAGAAGAATAACTCATAATCAATAACACTGTGTCGGCCGAAGCCGTTAAAACCGTAAAAGAAAACACGACATTACTAATCATAAAATCATTCCATATTAAATAGAAGTCAGTAACGGTCTAGTACAACCCTTCTAACTACCCAGTAGGCTTCCCCTCCCACCAAGCAGCTCCATGGACCTATAGGAGTACCGGATACCATTTCAAAAGAACAAATATCAGCTAACGCCTCGTGAGTCAACAGTAAGCTGCTTAGATTATAAAACATCATATTAAATCACGGATTAAAATCATAATTAGATTTTATAAACAATCAGATAATCATTAAAACTGAATCAACCGTAATAAACCATCAAATATCATAATCATATCTTTCCTATATAATCCATATCAACCGTTTTATCATTATCGTTTTTAATTAATTAATCGTTATCAACCATCATTAAGTCATATCAACCGTCATTAAATCGTTATCAACCGTCATTAAATCGTTATCAACCGTCATTAACACCGTACGTTCTTATATTTCACCTAGTTGGTGTCTAATCCCTCTAAGAAAACCCCATTTCACCACTCGCGTGACTTAGCCGACTCGTGTACCGAATGGTTAGCTACTCCCTTCTACACACGAACCGTTAAGAACCCTACCGCTTTCGCTACTCCGGCTACGCGAGGTATAACCGTATAGGTACTTCGCGTTGTCGTTTAGTGTGCAAGTACAACCGGAAGCCAACCATCCATATACTCCTCACACACTAGTAATGTTCTGCATATGACCCAACCTTATGGCCACACATCACTCCAGTACGAGCCGATAAGGACCCATACCACTTGCCAACAAAGCCCTCTAGAAGACCCGGTGACCCGTCTGGCTAGTAATTTAATTTCTAGAAGGCATCAACTACTTACTAGGCTTGTATAGTATCATCAAAGAGAAACTAGCCCCTCCCTCTATGGAAATCAAACATTCAATCATGATATCTGTTCATTAACTTATCATTCGAAATCATATCATATATCATGTTCATAATCTGTAATATCGTAATCATCATTCATATGAAATCACAACCATGTTAAGGTAAACATATCATAATTCATGGCAATCATATACCACATAAATCAAATAATCATGTAGTCATCACACACACACACATATACATATATATATATATATATATATAATATATATATATATATGTGTGTGTGTGTGTGTCTGTATATCCATGTATCATCTAAATTAAATCAATTACTCGTAATTGTTTATGACAATATATTTTTATCCTGGCACTCGGTTTTGAAAACCTGATGAACTCGGCTGATGTACAAAATTCGAAGCCGAGTGAATCGTCAAAATCCACCCAACAACCTAAACAATAAAAGAATTCTAATAAATGACCAACTAACGAATATCGAAACGAAAACAATAATAGGAATAAAAATTGCAAATTCCATTCTAATATCTAGAATCACTAATCACTTCCTTAACCTAAATCACAATAATAATTCCTTCATGCAAATGGAATCACAAATCATTGAAAGCAACCCGAATCGCAAATCCCACTCATGGCATCACCAAGTCCCAAATTGCAACCTTCTAACAATCGCCAGACACCTTGACACTTCATCGCAAATTTAAATTCCTATCAAATTACATATCGTAAATTCAAGGTCCCCACTTTAAATCCCATATTCATTCCTAATGAAATAATCTCAAATCTCCCATTTTTTATGTTAGTTCTAGTCGACCACAAAACACAATTGAGCTAATTAACCTTTGATTTCTAACTAATTTCAATCACTTGAACTTTATTATTTCCTTAATGTCACCATCGACTAACAATCTACACTTATATTCCAGATTAGCCACGTTTTAGCCAATGAACAGCCCGTGAAACCTATCAATTGTTCTGAATTCGTATGCTAAAAATCATTTTTATATTCCAATGTCCTTAGAGATCAATAAGATATAAATACTAAGCATATATTAAGAGATTAGACTAGATATCAAAAACTCAGTCAATTTAAAACCTTAGTATCAAAACCATTAGCCCTAACTTTGTTACCTATCGAACCAAACTTTAGTAGCAAACCATGGATTAAATCCTTAACATCCTATCACTAATCACAAGGAATATATAATTAAGAGTTACTAGTACTTGATTGATCACAATAAAAAAATTGATTCTTAGGCTCCTTTCCGTCCACCATAGGCACACCAAAACATGTCTTCAAACACTACTTTTGAAACTTCCGTGATGGATTATAAAGCCTCAACTAATATCTTAACCCTAATCTTAATTAACCTTTAGTCACCTCTAGTTTACCGTCTACTCACACTTAATCCTTGGGTTTATTCGTTTGTTAAAATCTTCCAAATTAACTCTTACTAAATCCCAAACACGATCAAACAACCCATCTTTATTATCTAACACCACCAACTTAACGCATTAACGAAAGATACTCATCTTATGAAATATTAACGAGCATTTATAATCAATCGTTATTCAAACCGTGTTTAATTATTTTAAATTAAACCTTTTCGTTCAATATAGTTATATATTTAAAATACTCCCCAAGTATGGTCGTTACAATTCTCCCCCTCTAAAAAAGATTCCGTCCCATAATCCGTACAATACCTGTAACATATCGCCCATCTCAGTGTGCGTTCGTTTATCGTATCCACCATTGAATTCTTTCATTATTATTAGATCTTTTTCATGCGTGTTTACTTGTTTATTTTGGTTCAACCGTCATCACATAATAAATTCAAGAAAACTATAAAAAATTAAATTTCTAACTCTGAAACTGAAAGCTCTATCCCGAGATGAAACCTTCAAGTATTAGTGCAGGGAGAAGATGATATTTGAGAGAAACACACACTACACCTTTTGCTTTGAATATGAATATTGCATTAATATGCCAAAAGCTTTCCGAGAGGTTACAAGGCCAAGAGGCCTAAGGCCTATTTATAGGCCACGCCTACATAATAGGCTTTTCTACATTTTCTAATATTAACATGTCTAGAATATACACACATGGTGTGGGAGTTTGTGTTAGTCGCATCCTTAAAATAGTTAGATTTGATGAGACAAACCATAGCTGTGTATAGATGATATGTTAAGTGTTAGGAATTATGTTAGTCTTTTGTAGACTTACTAGTCAGCCTAGGCTGAGTAGTCAGCGTACAAATAGATATATACTAGATAACTCAGTGACTTCTAAGCCGAGATAGGTTTTTAGGATGAAGACCGGAAGACATGAAGATTCAAGAACTCAGCTTGACGATGTCAAGTCTGAGTAAGTCAGCTCAGCGCCAGAATTCAGTTCAGGAATTTAAATAAGTTTTAAATTCTGTTATAAACTCTCGATATCTACGACATTTAAACTAGGATATCTAATCCTAATTTAAAATATCTATTAGTTGGATAGAAATCTTAAACGAAAATAATTAGATAAGTTCTAATTAAGGAGTTTGTTACGATTTTAAAGAAAAGATAAGTTCTACCATTAAATCAAGATTCGTTCGTAGATGAATCAAGTATAAGTATAAACCTTCTAATATGTTTTGAAGAAGAAGTTCTGCATAAGTTGTAAACGTACGTGTGTTCATCATACTTGATACACGTGTGTTGCGATAGCTTTGTGTGTTCAAAGTTTAAGAGAGTTTTCCAGTGTTCTTGTTAATCGGTTTTAACAAGAAATTCGATCATCAATTAGTTTGTGGTCCAAGAGTGTTTAGAGAGAGTTGAATTTGTAATCAGTATAACATCAAATCATCCTGTTGATTTGATTAAATAGTGAGATTGTAATACCTTGTTTGATTATTGAATATACATTTGATTGATTTGTTTAATTGTCGATAAAGTGTATTCAACCCCCCCTTCTACACT
>JAUEJL010119581.1:0-11942 GCA_032274825.1 Drosophyllum lusitanicum | reverse complement strand
AACCCAACACAAATATCGTTTTCTCAATAAAATATTCTTTTATTTATTTTCAAAAGTTCGAGTATTACATGCATGGAAGCCATCAGACATGGTTGGTATACCCAGGGAGATTATGGAACACAAACTGGGAATTGGAGAAGCAATTAAACCCATGGTTCAAAAGAAGAGGAGTTTAGCGCCCGACAGAAGCAGAGCTGCGAGCGCCGAAGTAAGTAAGTTAACCGAAGCTGGGATATTGAGGGAAGTACAGTACCAGTCTTGGATAGCAAACCCAGTAATGGTAAAAAAAGAAGGACGGCACATGGAGGATGTGCGTAGACTTTACGGACCTCAACAAGGCTTGTCCCAACGACCCATACCCCCTTCCGGAGATTGATCTCAAAGTAGAATCACTATTCGGGTACCGCTTTAAGTGTTTCCTCAATGCATACAAGGGGTATCATCAGATACAAATGGCGAAAGAAGATGAAGACAAAACAGGCTTTTACACAGACAAGGGAGTCTTCTGCTACCAAAAGATGCCGTTCGGCCTCAAGAATGCCGGAGCTACATACCAGCGGCTGGTAGATAAGGTGTTGCAGAAGTAGATAGGGAGAAACATCGAAGCTTACATTGACGATATAGTAATCAAGAGTTCAACGAAAGCTGACATGATCAAAGACATTAAAGAAACATTTGCCAATTTGAAGCAAGTGAACATGAAGTTGAATCCAAAGAAATGCTCCTTCGGCCTAGAGTAAGGACATTTTCTTGGACACATTATCACCCCGGAAGGAATAGAAGCCAACCCTGACAAGACAAAAGCAATCATGGACTTGCAGTCGCCCAGGACGATGAAACAGGTACAGAGCTTGAGCGGGAAGTTAGCGGCTCTACACAGGTACACTTCAAGAGCGGCAGAACACTCCCTACCGATCTTCAAGACGTTAAAAGATTGCATTAGCAAAAAAGACTTCCGATGGACGCAGGAGGCGGAGGAAGCATTCCATAGAATTAAACAAACGATCTCGGAGCTACCAACACTCACAGCCCCCAAAAAAGGTGAAACTTTTACCATGTATCTAGCTGCGTCCACTCTCATACGTTAGGAGCGGTTCTAATGGCGGAACGAAGTAAGAGACAAGTACCTATCTACTTCATAAGTAAAGTATGCAGGGTCCGGAAGCCAATTATCCGGCCGTAGAAAAAGTCGCACTTTGCTTGGTTTTTGCCACACGAAGGTTGCGAAGATACTTCCAGGCGCACCAAGTGAAAGTAATTACCGATGCCCCGATCAAACACGTACTCGGAAAAACAGAAGCCTCCGGAAGGCTAGCCAAATGGGCAGTAGAGCTGGGAACCTTCGACATTATCTTCGAGCCAAGAGTAGCAGTGAAGGGCCAAATCCTAGCTGACTTCATAGTCGAATCAGCCGAACCATGGGAACAAGATGATGTTGTTGATAAAGAAGAACAAGAATGTTGGAAGCTATATACGGATGGGGCATCGAGTGTTGAAGGCGCCGGCGGAGGATTGATTTTAACAAGTCCCTCCGGGTCGGAATTTACATACGCGTTACGCTTCAACTTCAACAGCTCCAACAATGAATCTGAATACGAGGCTCTCCTTGCAGGCCTCCGGATAGTATTATCTATGAAGGTACGAAACTTACAAGTATATGTTGACTCTAAACTTGTTGAATCGCAGATTAATGGCTCGTACGAAGCAAAGGACCCCACAATGAAGCGATACCTTCAAAAAGCGAAGGAAACCATGCACAACTTTGAAACGTGCACCATCATACAAATACCCCGAAGCCAAAACAAGAAAGCAGACGCCCTGAGCAAGTTGGCTTCAGTCACGTTCGCACACTTAACAAAAGAGATTCTGGTGGAGATCGTTGACAGACGATCCATTGATACGGAAGAAGTTCACACTGTTATAGAAGAAGAAGGAGATAATTGGATGACACCAATCATTCAATATTTAAAGGAGGAACGATTAACAAACGAAGGTGATGAAGAGAAGCTCCAGCGCCTTGCAGGAAGGTACAAACTGATAGATGGAAGATTATACCGGAAGTCGTACCTAGGACCGGACCTTCGTTGCTTAGGACCAAACCAAGCCAGCTACGTGATACGGGAGATACACGAAGGATCATGCGGATTACACGCCGGTCCTAGGTCAGTTGTTGCTAAGGCAAAGCAAATAGGGTACTATTGGACAAGCATGCATCAGGATGCCTTGAAGAAATCAGGAGATGTGTAGCTTGCCAGGTCCATTCACCGTTGCCCAAAAAACCAAAGAGTAACTTGGTATCCATCACTGCCTCCTGGCCATTTATGAAATGGGGGATGGATATAGTTGGTCCTTTTCCCGAAGCACCGGGAAGAATGAAGTTCCTACTTGTGGCCATCGATTACTTCACAAAGTGATGTGAAGCAAAACCGTTAGCTACCATCACTGGGGTACAAGTAATGAAGTTTGTTTGGGAAAACATCGTTTGTCGATTCAGGCTCCCGAAAGTGTTAATAACTGATAATGGCAAGCAATTCGCAAATGATCCATTCCACTCATGGTGCAAAGAAATGATGATAGAGCAATGCTTCACGTCCGTCGCTCAACCCCAGGCGAACGGGCAGGTAGAAAGAATGAATAGAAGTATAGTGGAAGGAATAAAGACAAGAATGGCCAGAGACGGAGGAATATGGCTAGATCATCTCGGTCATGTGCTATGGGCACATAGAACCATGATTAAAACGAGTAATGGCGAGACTCCGTTCAGTCTGACTTATGGAACTGAAGCAGTGATCCCCTCGGAAGTGGGGATACCATCCTATCGAAGCAGTCAAGTAAACGAAGAAAACAACAAGAAAGGTTTGTGCGAGAACTTGGATACGCTGGAGGAACGAAGAGAAGTAGCGGCAATAGCGGAGGCACGATACAAACAAAAGATCGAGCAGTACTACAACAGACGAGTCAAAAGTACGATTTTCAAACCTGCGGACTTGGAGAAATAACGAGGCAAGCAGATGCGAGAAACAGGGAAAGCTGGGCCCTCAATGGGAAGGATCCTACAAGGTCCGGACAGCTCATAGAAATGGATCGTATGAGTTGGAGGACCTACGAGGGAAGCCAATCCCACGAACGTGGAATGGGATGCATTTACGTAAGTGCTACATCGGGAATTAAGCAAAGTCAATGCTTAATCAACTTTTGTCATAGGAACTTATGTGTCAATGTACTACGGTCACTAATGCAGCAATTTAGCATTGACCAAATTCATGTACTCTCCTTTTGAAGGTCATATGAACCTTATAAGTACTTGAATGAAATAAAAAGTTCCTAGCATAACCATGCGAATAACCATACATCCTATCGGATAAAAAGAAACCAATCATCAGTTAACACTAAACGTAACTGAAACGAGGATGATCATCCCAATTCAGGTATAGCTTCCAAAAAGCCTACCCCGTAGCCCTCGACAACGGTCTTGGCTATATCACATACTCGAGTATAACAAGAAACAAGTGATCACAATAAGCATAATACTGCTACATTAACATCCTGCCCTAAAACGATTACATAATAAACGTACGAGTTAGATGAGGAGAGTAACTCACTCAACAAAAGGTGCATAAGTTATATCATGGGGAGGGGCTTGTCTCCCCAACACACACATACATAGAGCCCATATTGTCCTTCCAAAACACAAGTCATTTTATGGCAAAAGCTTTGAAAGCAAACATCTACTGAAAATACATTAACAATCTTTTACAACAATGGTACCTTCTGAAGTACCTGCAGCAACAGCAGAGGCGATGTCCCCCGCCACAACTATCATCCTTCCAACAACACCTACACTCTTGTCCACAGCCCTCACAGCAGTGGAATCGTCACCTAACTCTGCTTCTCCACCAGACTCCTACACCATCGGATCAACATTCTCTACAACTTTCTCTTCAGGCGTCGCACCAACATTAACAGCAACAGCACGCTCCTCCACCTCTGTCTGTAAGTCTGTTCCTCCGACCGTCCCACTAGATGTAGGAATGGTCGAAGCTTGATTCACCACTGCAGGTTCCAGTCTAAGACCTCTAATACCCTCCACACTGCCAATACTAGCCACCATCTCGAAGAAGGATCCAAAAGACTCTTTATCCCAAGCCTCAGCGGCAACACGCAGCTCACGAGGGGCGTGAGCATTATACCATGGTGCTCTGGTGAGATCCAAACCCCGCTTTGCATAACTTTCCCCCACTTCTAGACCTCGAACGTAGCCTGCTGAATAACTTTTCGATTGTAACTCACCTAACGGACGAAGAAAGTCATTGCTCCGAAGGAGCTCCCCAAACACATGTTTGAAACCTTCCGACACTAGCCACATCCGATCATCCTCAAGTTGACTATTGACCATTCTCAAACTCTTTACCTCCTTTTCCAAACGTTTAATTCTCACATCTTTTGACACTAGGTCCTCCTTTAGAGCAGAATATTCCTCTTCCTTAGATGCAACGGTTTTAGATGCCTTTTTAAAGGCACTTTTATAAGACTTTTTTTGACTCTCGAAGAACATTCACCCTATCCTCCAAACTAGACACCTGACCTTCATACTGCTCTACCTGTGCTGACAACTCAGTGATTCTTGTCTCAGCCACACCAGCCTCCTCATCTGCTCGCTCCCAATGATGGTTCATCTCAGAACCAATAGCACATAGCTTCACAAGGTGGTAGTACAAACGATCGGTTATACAGTTATCAGTTTTACTCGACATCTTTCGGAGCTCCACAGGTAGAGTCATGGAATCAATGAGGTTTCTACATACTTCTGGCCGATCATAAGTAGAGTTATTCCTCACACATGGGAGAGAAGGAACAAATTGTTGACCATTGACAGCAGTACTAGCTCCAAAGTAGGTATGAATGTCTTCATCATCCTCCTGATCCTCTTCCATCATAACCTTCTTACCTTTCCTATAATTTGTTTCTCTGGACGAATCACCTGTTGGTGATGAAACCTCTACCTTCGCAGACGAGCAATCCTTTTTCACATCCACAGTACGTGATTTACCAGAATCACGGACTGGAATTTCCTCAAGCGCTCCATCATGCGCATTATCCGCATCAAGAACCACCAGATCCGATAACCGACTTCTTGATACCAACTTCTTCTTTTTAGAAACAGGAGGGCCACCTGCAGACCCACTATTAACAGGAACGATGGCTCGCTTCATTGACCTAGTAGTAGCAGTCCTACTCCCTTCCATAAGAGGCTCACACGAAGGAATACTAAGATTATCTTTATTCGCTTCAACCAAGGGAAGTTCTCCCTTCTTACAATCCTCTTCAGCAATCTCTACATCTTCTATTACCGGAAGCAGGGTGAAATTCAACACACTCATAGCAGAAACAACAATAAGAGCAGGTTAAAAACAAAAACACAAAAAGGATGCACAAAAGAAAAATTCCACCCCACCATACCCTTCCCATTATGAAGGAGCACCAGTCGCTTGTCTGGACAATCCCACAAGTAACTAACACTGGTCAACACAAGCACTTCTTCTTCGAAGGATCGAACACGAATAGGATTTTTCACTAATTGGGTAAATAATTCCATATCTATTTCATCGTCTTCGGGAACTGGATCAGCAATAGGGCGATCCATCTCCCTCCAAGTCATCGTGAGAGGAACAGCCGACGCCTTAACCCAAAAGAAATGACCCTTCCATATTTTTAAACAGGAAGGAGAATCAGTTATGCACACAGGGGAAGGGGATTTTCTTTTTTCCATAGTAAACCAATCTCCAGCCTTCCCCAACTTGTAAAACTTCCGAAATAAGGGCACCGTAGGAACTCCACCGAAAGCCCGACAGTGAACCTCAAAACTTGTGATCTTTATCACCCCTAACGGTGACAACTGAGAAATGTGAACTTGAAAATACTCAAGCACAGACAAGAAAAACTTTGAAAAAGGGAACCTAAGATTACCAAAATCGAACCACTTCATGTATAAACCTACATACCCAGATGGAAAATCACGAATGACAGCCGTTCGATCAGGGCAAGTGGGATGAAACTCTTTCCCTATTTGATACATCGAACAAAATCTGTTCATACTAGCTTTATTGACGACAGAATGCGTCGATTGAAGATTATCTTTGGGCATTTCCAGACAAACGACGCGAGATACACAACGAAAAGTGGTAGCACAAAGAAAGAGGGAGACGATGAGATTTTGCAAACCTGGAATTAAGAACGACAAGACGACGGAAATGCCCTTGGAATTCGATCGGCGAAGAATACTTGCAAACAAACGATGGCTCTAGGGTTTTCTCGCTCTACGAAAACGGAATATCTAGCCTCGACCGGTTATCAATACGCATAATTATACCCCTTCTGCAAGCGAGGTCACGTCGAATTCAAAATTCAAACAAGGAGCAAATGAGAGTCTGCCAGGTATCTCTGCCTCAGCCTTCACTCCTTTTAATTCCCTCCCTTTTTTCCTTTTTCTTTCATCTCCTACTCTTGTGATTAAGTTAGCCCGGTCAAAAGGAAGCCCAAACGAGTAAATACTAATACACAATTAGCCCATAGAAAGAAATACATAACATACCCCATACAATACAGCATCATAAAATAAAACAGCCACACACAATTTTATTTAAGTCTAGTGTCTATTATCTTATAACCAGATAATACACCCTAAACTGGGGGACTTGATAGTGTATATGGGTAAAGCCCAATATTATTAAAGCCCAATAATCTCAAGCACATCCTAGGCCCAACCCAAAATAAATATAGACACGCACCTTGGCATTACAAAGCCCAAAAGAAGAAGAACAACCTATCGGAAGGCTCTGTTGACTTCCTTCTGCACATCTGAACCTAGACGAACCAATCAAATGGTAGTCTCCTTAAAAAGACAAAGATCATATCCCAAAGAAGATCAGAGCAGCAGAAGACAAAAGGGATCAGCAACTATCTGACTGACAAGCAGAAGGAAGACACAACATGGACCAATGGATAATAGCATGCACCCTTGGACCATTACAAAGATAAAAAGAAGGGATACGGGATTTCAAGGTAAGTAACATACAGAACATAATACACACACTATATTTTGCTCCCAACACTCTCTCAGAACACAACCTAATTCTCACGCCGGAGCTTGGTCACGAGGATCAACCCTCGTGGCGAGGCTAACGGTGTACTGTTTTGCAGGAACATCAAGGCTCCAGTGATCCACTTAAGTTCGCTATATTTCCCCCGGAGAAATTGTAGCAACAGTTAACATCAAACCTTATTTTTTTTAATTTTAATATAACAAAAAACAAAAACTTGGTGAAGCAATGCTAAAAAATAAATAAGAGAAAAAGACTAAGCCAAGATTTAAACTTGTGATCGCAGAAGTCTTGACCATTATACTATCATCAGGCCATCCATATAGCCGAGCGTGATCATATTGGGTTGGCTTTGGCTCCTCTTTGGATGAATGGTGAACACTGAACACCCATACACCCTCCTAACCCGATTGGGTGTTTATTCGGTTTCCTAAACCAGAAGCTATTTTTCTAAAAATAAAGCCATTGAATAATGTGTATAAAAATTTTACTTTTTCCCCTCTCTCTCCTATAAATACACCACTACACACTTTAAACTCTTCATCCCAAAATCTATATATCTCTCTATCTCTCTTCTACTATAAAAATATTTAGTTTTTACACAAGATTCGGCACAGAAAGATGTTGCACTTTGTGGTTTCGATGAAAACGATCTTTTATCATCTAATATCGAAACACAAATAAGCGGAGAAGCAAGCACAACGTTCGAGAAGTCAAAAACTAGGAAACTCATAATAACCTTCGATCGGATTTGGTTGAACATATTTCAGGTATCCAACTACCAGTTAACGAGAATGACTAGATTTCTAGATGTTTTTATTATTTATTATTTTTGATTTAGAGTTTTTTAAGTTTTATTTTCTAATGATAATGTTTTATTAATGTTATGAAATTATTGTTTTTATTATTTGTTATATTTTTATTTTTATACAAATAATAAATATTTTGTTTTGTTTAATAGTTAAATGCATAATAAAATAAATTAAAAAAGTGGGAAATTATTAAATTTATTTGGGTTAGACAATACTAGGTATTTGAGTAAGAAAAAGAAAGCGAAAAAAAGAGTTATGATACTGATATGACATTTAGGTAATGAAAAAAGAAAAAGCTATACTGATGGCCTTATCTTACCTTTTATTTCATCAAGTAAATATTTAATATATTTTTTCTAAAAAAAGATAAATTGAAAGGTGATTTAAATTCATCAAAATTTAATTTATTAATAGCTAAAACTAAAAATAACTTTTTACTTTTTTACAAAAGTCATTTTAGTATCCAGAGTTTATTTTTCAAAAATGTATTAAACTATTTTCAAAATTTTATTGTATATATCCATGTTCCAAAACTATTATTGTATGTGTTAAACTCTTAAAGTTGTATTAATGTGCACACTAGGTAAGCTCTTGAGAAAATTGGAGGTAAACTATTAATTTTTGACTTATTTTTTAATACAATTATTATTATTATTATTATTATTATTATTATTAATATTATTATTTACTTAGGTTTGTGTGCTCATTTTTAATGTCTGCAGATTTAAACATTCATATTGTTCATTGAAATCTATTTGTTCATGGCAGATTTTCGCTCCATCTGGGTTCCATTTGTTCATAGCAGATTTGAGCTTCATTGTTTCGTTGAGTTCCACTTTTTCGATTTTGGATATGTTGAAACAAAACAAAACTCAGATTTCTTGGACATGGGATTCTACAGAGGAAGTTTATGGTGAAGATGATGGGTTTTGTTTAAATGACAAGTACCATCAATTCAGAAATTTCATAATCATGAATCGATTATCTCTGGGTTTAAAGGGTTGGTACCATCCATAAATCTAATAATCGGCCCATTTATTTTTCATCGGATTCACAAATCTAGTACCATCGATTCACCGATCTCATAATCATGCAAGCCATTAAAGATATGTTATGATTTGATGAAAAACCCCAAATAAAACCCTAAAACCGAAACATAAATGAAGGAATGGGAACAATTGTTGAAGGAAACAAATAATCTTGAAGAACGCATCAAAGACATATTTGTTTGAAACCCAACTCTTATAATCATGACGAACATTTGGTGTTTGAAAACCAGATCTCATAATCGCACATGAACAATCATTCTTTGAAACTCATACCTCATAATGATAAAGAACATTCATGGTTTTGCTTTTCAAAATCAATTCCCACTCTTGTTCATCGGGTTCGATTCATACAAACAATTTAGGATGAATCTAGGTTTTCAAATCTGCATGCCCATCTATGGTGTTTAATTTATGAAGAACGGTGTAGGAATGTAAAACACCTGTTTTTTCTATATCGAATACAGAATATTTTGAGAAAAATTATAATCCATTTGTACAATATTAAGGTTCCAGAAATATAGTTTACATTAAACCAATTCATGATTTATTTGTACTTCAAACACTGTGTTTCTCAATAACCATACATACGAAAGCTAGGAGCCGTCACCCTGTGACTAGAGCCTTCTCTCTACCTGATTCTGCAATAGGAAAATAACAACACTGGTAAACATAAAGCTTAGTGAGCATACTCAACTAAAAAATACTACAACATGTTAGTATGCAAAGTTCATCAAATAACTCTATGGTCTAATAACGAATACTGGCCTCAATATCTCTGATGCTTGCATGGAGCATGATTAACACTAATGCTCACGAAGAGCACAAATAAATATAGTAACGAATTAACTAATAACATCTTCACAGATAACATAATTACAGTAAAATAAAGTTCAGTATACTAACCTCAGTTTCGAGTATGGTTCAAACAACAGCTCAAATCTCGATTATAAAATCACCATATACGTCAAGAAATAATACCTACAAGTAATATATAGTAAATATACAATTTCTGGACATTTGCAAGTTGGGCACACCCTAGGCATAGCGTGCCTTCCTCAGGCATGACTGTGCCTTTCCTTCAGGCACGGTTGTGCCTTTCTCAAGCACGTCCGTGCCTCGGTCATTAAGCACTACCTGTAACTTATGAACTAAGGTTTGGCACCAGACGATAGACACACACGTGCCCATCCCAATTCAACATCAGGTCGACCAAAATAGCTTGTTTTCGACCAAAAACAATCCCAAAATGATTTTCAAGTATCTCCAGTACTTAGGAACCTCAAAATATCAATATAAACCAACAAAAAAACACTCATAAACACATCCTTTGATCCTCCTATGATGAATTTACACACTTTGATCAATTTGACCCATTTGCAACTTAAAACTTCTCATTTAAGACTATAAACTCTTCAAATCAGATTTCTTACACCATAATTCATCAAAATCAATAGCTCTATCATTTAGATTCATTGCTTTTATCAACCTCATCATTTGAAGAACACTAAACTCATTAAAACCCCCAAAATACACATGCTAAAGGTTGGATTATCATACCTTAAGGTTTGATTAAGTTTGTGCACCTTGAATTCTTCTTAAATTGATTAAACTCAGAATTTCCCACTTGATCCTTGTTGCTCTTGATTTCTCCAGCCTTCCACCACATGTAATTTTGACCAAAAGTCAATTGGCCTACGTATATATAACCGATCTTTGGTCTAATAGCAAATCCAGTCCCTCTAGTTTTGTATCTCAAGTTTTAGCCACATAAGTTTTCGTACTTACCAATTACTATAAAGAATTACCATTTTAGTCTCTTAACTTGATTAGTCCCACTAAATTCTTACTCTATTGAGCACTTAAATTGTTTTCCCATGACAACATAATCTTAAATGTTATCATTTAAAATTTTAAAATAATTAAATATAAATACACTTATTTATGGGGTGTTACAAGGAATAATACAATCAGATATGCAAATCCTAGACTAGGAAGATGATGATGAAAAAAAAAGCAATTTTGAAATGTGAATACATACAATAACTTTCTTCTTGAGTAGAGTTTAAGACATTTAAAAAAATCAAAGAACTAAACTTAGCATATGCTAGGTAAAGAAGGAAATGACACTAACTTTTGAGAAAATGTAAGTTTGTGCCGATTAAGTACCTCTCTTGAGGCGTAGCCCGGCCAGTGGTATATGGGTTTTACCCCATAGCTCAGGTTTTGGGTTTGAGTCTGGGCAGTGGGGTTTTTTCTATAAAATGGTGAAGGGTA
The DNA here is from genome assembly GCA_032274825.1 of Drosophyllum lusitanicum. Taxonomy (NCBI): domain Eukaryota; kingdom Viridiplantae; phylum Streptophyta; class Magnoliopsida; order Caryophyllales; family Drosophyllaceae; genus Drosophyllum; species Drosophyllum lusitanicum. The sequence goes on along the minus strand of JAUEJL010119581.1, from coordinate 707 downwards.
TTACTCCCTCGTGATACGTGGCTTGAGGCTCGCATTCTGCCCTATATGGATGTCAATGCGAACCCAACCCACTAAATTCGCTGTTCAAAAAAAAATTACCTCTCTTGAGGCAGCTTCTTAGGTTTTTTCATCTTTTTTGTATGGTTTCTTTTAGCTTTGTAAATTCTAGCTCCTTGCTAGATTTTGTGGATATATAATAAAACTTTGGCACATGATTCTTTCATAAATAAATATAGATCGTGACACGTGTACATCTTTACTGATTTTTTTTATCTTTTCTTTTTGAAATTATCACTTGTTTTGTTCTTATTTAAATGATTTAGTAAAAATAAATAAATAAATATCATTAAACATAGTAGCATTATTAAGCATAAATCTCTTGGGTTGTAAAATTGGTAACTTCATAACATAGAATCCATCAACATAAGAAAAGGTTTCAAACCTAACATACAAATCCATAAAAGTACAGAATTTACCTTCCCAATTACCCTTGGAATTTTTACCCTCTAATTGTTAGTCCTTTTTCCGTCTTTACCTTTTATTTCATGTTTGCTTCACATAATAAATATATAAAGCAAGGTTTCATTCATAAGTTACTAAAATTACTAATAAGTTGTAACCTCTCTCTCTCTCTCTCTCTCTCTCTCTCTCTATATATATATATATATATATATATATACACAAAATATCATTTTACTCGCGAACTG
>JAUEJL010119560.1:0-11944 GCA_032274825.1 Drosophyllum lusitanicum | reverse complement strand
ACTACTTAATTCTACACATAAGTTTGAACTTTGAAACAACATTAAATGATGTCACTTGAGTTTGAACTTTGAATCAAACAAGTCAACCACAAAACAAGAGCCGTTAACTACTTATTTCTACACATAGTTTGAACTTTGAAACAACATTAAATGATGTCACTTGAGTTTAAAATTTGAATCAAGCAAGTCAACCACAAAACAAGATTTTATCTAAATAGATTGGCAATGTGAATAGAACAACAACAAACTTAATTGTATGTAAAATGTAAATGGTATCAACAGCAAACTTAATTGGTTATATAACAAATCAGTACTTAAATATAATTTATAACTCAATAGCAAACTTAATAAAAAATCTAACCAATAGGTTAATTAACTAAATTTAAAAGATCAACTTACTTCGAAGAAGAAACTGTGCAAATCGTGAAATCGCCAACTGTGTTGAAGGCTTGAAGCTGCCAATCGAGTTACCGTTGGGGGATCTATCGCCGTCGAGTCGTTCTGGCCTGTTGTGGTGGGTCGCTGTGGCTCTATCGCTGTCGACCACTGGAGAAAGAAGGGGTCATCGACCAGTAGTGAAGAAGGGGTCATCGACTAATGTAGATTGGAGAAGAAAGTCAAGAAACTGGGTGGAGACGGGAAAGGAGATGTCGATTAAACATCCCTAGGTTTTTTTATATTATATATTTGTTATTAATTAATAATGAATTTTTGATATTTTAATTAAAAAAATATATATTTCGAATATCCGAATATCCGAATTTTGGGTACCAAAATTTCGGATCGGATTTTTCGGGTATTTGGATTTCGGATCAGATGCAGATATTTTTGAACACCCCTAATATAAATACTCCCCTTCCAGTCGAAAACGATATAAATACACATGGTTACAGCCGAAAATGATAATAATTCACATTTTTAGCCTGAAAATGATATAAATACACATGTTTGAGCCGAAATATATAGATACACATATTACAGCCGAAAATGATAAAAATTCACATGATTCAAAATGATAACATTTTGATATCATTTTCATATGATTTGCATTTTCAAAATAAATTTTCAGAAATATGGGAAGAGTGGTATTTTTTGAAAGATGATCAAAAATTAAGTAGATTGATATAATTTTTTTGCTCAAATTCTCAAAAGTGAAATAGTTATGGCCATTTAAAAATTTAAGGGGTAAATAATTTTTTTTTGGGAAGTCTTAGGAGGCAGGTGGGTTTGGATTAGTATTTGCAATTCCTATTTTGTTCTTTTAAATGAATGGCTAAGAATTAGCCTTTGGGTTCTATGTTTAAGGATGATGTTATATATATAAGCTGAAGATCCAATAGGAATAGTCAATAGAAACGCTAGGAATACTGCATCTTGTCTAAAAAACATGGAGTTCTCTTAACACTAGTCCATCATACGTGAATTAATCAGTGGATTCTTATTTAAGAACAAATGCATCATGTCTAAAAACTACTACATCTAGTATAAATTCACTACATCTCATCTTTATACAAAAATAATAATAATAATAATAATAATAATAATAATAATAATAATAATAATAATAATAAAGTACATATAATATTAATATTAATTAATAATAATAATAAACTACATATATATTGATTTTTTGTCTACACGTTCACAATTGATCCTTTGTGCATATATAATGATTTTTGGTCTATATGGAAAAGTCTAAACAAGAACTGTTTTTCGTACGAGAACTGCGAAAACCAATCTTAGTCGTCCAATTCCCACTCTTTCAATTGGATTGTCCACCCATGAACTCCTTACATGCACCTTGTCACACTCAATCTCCCCACGCTCTTCATCCATGAATTCAACTTACCACTTGAATGGCCAAGATTGGTTCTCGCAGTTCTCGTACGAAAAACAGTTCTCATTTGAACCATCTCCTATATATATATATACTACACATAAAGCAATAAAGACCTCTATATGGAGACCAGTCCAACAAAAAACCGGTCCCTTTATTATTTTTGCTACGGAGGATGACTATGGGGACCGGTTTTTTAATAAATAACCTTTTTTTATAAGTAAATAATATGGGGACCGGTTCCTATATTAAAAACCGGTTCCTATATACTCAATAAAGACCGGTTTTATATATCGGAACCGGTCCCCATATTATTTAAGAGGGAAATTAAAATTGAGAAGAAATTTTTGGGGGGAAATAAAGTTTGAGAGGAAAATTAATTAAGAAGAAATTTTTGAAGGGAATATATATTTGGTAAACGATTAATATCATAATAATTTCTATATAATTATTAAAAATAAACTTAGGACATAATATTAATAAAATAATCATAATATAATGTCAATGATATTACTACATGTTTTAAATGATATTATATTTAAGGCGAAATTAGCCACACTCTGAATTAAGATAATAAAATATTATAATTATTCATATGCATTTTGGTGTTCGAACCATAATTTATTAAAACATATCAATATGTATTAGATACATGCAGTGTAATTTATTATAATCTTAATCGATCCATATCCAAATATATTAGATACACCATAATTGATATAATATTAAAATATTAAAACATGTCAATATTTATAAATGATTTATATTATAAATATATAATTAATTATTATGGAGAATTTCATATATGTTCTTGTAAACTTTTATAATTACGTATATATCATATTAAACTTTAAAATTACACATATATCCTTCTAAATCATCTAAACTTTCAAGTATATCGAAAAACTAGTTTATTTATATTTAAGCTATTTAAAAATTAAAAATATAATCTTTAAATTTGTTTTAATCTAAATTACTATAATACTATAATACATGCGTTACTTAAATAATTTAACAGGCATCAACCATGGATCCCTCCATTATCTCTCAGCCATGCATCATGTTAGTTTCTCACCTCCATTCATCTCTCTATTTGACTAAGATCTCATGGATCTCTTATCCACCATCGTCTCCGCCATTCTCTCTCAGTGGCTCTTATCGACCCCTGGTTTTGTAACCGATGATGACCGTCGGCCTGAGTGTAGCATCATCTCCATAGCTTCATCGATTAGTTTAATAGAAACCCTAGTTTGGTATCTGATTAAACTCCGCTTCATATCCTCGTGAAATGTACTCTTGTATAAACCGATTTTTGGCTTTTAGTGATTACGCTTCTTTTTAATTTGTAGGTTCCTTTTGCATTTGTGGGTGTTCATTATTAAAAAAACTTTACTTGCTTTGTTCTCAAGTTTTCTTAGGTTTTGATTGTTCAAACTTGTTCATAAGTGTCATTGGGTTTTAATTTTTTTTCATCACTTAATGGTTTGGCATGGTAAGATCTATTGGTTAAAGCTGTCAAAGTTGAGATTGAAGATCTCTTGGTCATAGTTGAGTTGTCAAACACTTCAAGATCTAGGCATTAACCATGGATCCCTCCATTATTGGGTTTTGCTTCATTCATCAGTGTTGGTTTTTGGTTATGATCGTAGAGAAAGAAAAGCAGGTATTATAGTTAGATAAAATATTTAGTATTTATTTCTAATTTTTTAATAAATTATTAGTTTTATCATGTTAAAATATTTAGTATTTATTTCTAATTTTTATAATTATAACAAATAAAGATTTGACCTTAATTGTAACAATAATAATCAATGGTTTGTTACAAAAAATACAATCACATCTCTTTGTAATTAAACCTATTCTAGTTGATTTAATATAAAAGGGCAAAATACGCGAAAATACGATAAACTATGTCAATATTGTCATTGTATGCAACTAACTTTATTTTGTACCTAAAAATACAAATAATTTACAATTTTAATTCATTGTATGCAATTGGTGCAGGTTACCGGTTATATATTGTATACAATAAATAAAATTTAAAAGTTGTTTGTACTTTTAGGTACCAAAGTTCTTTTATTTTAGGTTAGGCTACCGGTAAGTTACCTATTGTCATAGGTAACTTGCATACAATGAACCAAATTTATAAATTGTGTGTATTTTTAGGTACAAAATAAAGTTTGTTGCATAAAATGTCAATATTGACATAGTTTGTTGTACATTCGTGCAATTTGCCTAATATAAAAATATTTAAGATATTAAAACATATCAATATTTATAAATTCTTCTTTTGGATATGTTTCTTATAATATTTTTTATATAATAATAATAATAATAATAACATACACAATGAGTTATAATTAAATATAAAAATAAAAATATAACGCCTTATAATATTTTTTTATATAATAATACATGATGGGTTATAAAAATAAAAATATAATGCACTTAGGAGGATTGGAACCTATAAACTTGGGGTAAATGTTATTGGTGCTACCATTGGGCTACATAGATTATTCAATTTCATATTCAAACCTATAATATATATTAAGATTATTCATAAATAAATTTAACTTATATAGACCGGGTTTTTTGGTGTGAACCCGTCCCCATGATATGTAAAAAAGACCGGTTTTGTTTCACAACCGGTCCCGTCGAGTTCAATAAAAAAATTTAACCTAGTTTTACTCTTTTACTCTCGCCGATCTCTCCCGCTTCCACATTTACATAGTAGGACACCACTGCGCCTATTCCTTCCTTATCGGAATCTTTTGCCACCGCTCGTCCTCCTCCTTTGTGCTGCTCCTCCTCCGTTCCGCCGTTGCTACACCATTATCAAGATGCATGCGGTAGTCCTTCTTTGCCGCCGCCGCCACACCAGTTGCGTAGGGTACAACGGACTATATGCTCGTATAAGATGGTGAGTTTTTCTTATCTCTTTTTTCTTGTTGATTTTAGTATACATTTCACGTTTGGTTTTGTATTTTCGTTGATTGTTGTATGTACTTGGGTAATCTAGGGTTCTATATGCTATTTGTAGTTTTGATATCTCTTTCATATAGTAGCTTCTAATCCTAATATCAATAGAAAAATTAGGAAAAAAGCATCAACCCTTTTCTGTTATAACAAAACGTCACAAATGGTTGTTGGAGTAAATGCTTGTAAGACTTGCACTAATCCCGAATTAACCACCAACAAAAAAATACGGAAAAAATTCAAGTTATAATCATACTCATCCAACAAAAGGCCATGTGATTAGAGGGTGTGATGCAAATAGAAGCTGATGCATCTATTGGTGGCATGGGTTCCAATTCATGTTGTAGATATGGTTTGTCATAGAAGCCGCTAAGTATAAACAAAAAAGGTCCTGTTTTGAAAAGCCAAGTTTTAATCACCAGAAGATCGACATAGCGGCAAAACATGAAAAAAAACGTAGCAGAAGAACAAGATTAATAGGGAACAGCAAAGAGAAAAATTTAGCAGCTCGAACCCAATAGAACAAACTCCTCTTTTGAACATTTCACTAGGATTATACATCCAATCGATCCAGTCTTGCATCTGGCTGTGTGCACTTACTTCACCGTGTATGTACTTATGAATACTATCTACTTCAATTACATAGCTATTCTTGTTTTAATTGTTTCACTTTAGGCTGTTTCCATCTTACTTGCTAGTTTATTGTTTAACCATGTTTCTTGAAACACATTTTTGCTAGTTTATTATTTTTTAACTACCTTACTTATTCAATTGTTTAAGTTTCTGAATAGTATATGGCAGTACACATAAAGATTTAGTCATGTTGATTCTTCACATATAATAATCATGAATTCACATTGGTCATGGATATTCTATGCAAGCATTTGAAGGCAATGATGTGAAGCTTTGACATTCTCATTCATGTAGCATCAATCTAATCTCAAATTTATTATGTAAGCTTACTAACGGATGTTTATTTATAAGTTAATTTGGGGATAAAAATGTACATTTAACTCATGATTCATCACTTTCAGACTTAGAATTTTTTTTACATGTTTCTTTAGGATCCAAATCAAATGTCGCTCCAAGGCAACGTAAATCGAGAGGTTCTTCCAAAATAAAGGCTAAACCGAAGACATCTATCAGTGTTACATTCAACAAAAATGGTCAATGTGTTAACACATTTTGATCGAGTAATTATTGGGTTTTGTTTATACTACGGCCTAGGCCCAGGGCTACATTCTTGATTCTTTGAATAAAGATAAATCAAAGATAGAGAAAGCTTACACGTTCACTAAATGTGTGAATTTGAGTAAGTATTTTTTACTTTGGCTTACAATTCACATTTGTCGTATGAAAGCTAACACAATATACATACACACACATCTACAAACACTTTGATTTGAGTTTTACATTGTTTAACATACACTTGTGCTATTAAAATTTAGTGTAACCAACAAAAAGAATATTGGGAATGTGGATTCTATGTTATGTGGTGGATGTATCAGACCCAACATCAAGTGCATTTTTCTCCTACAGTAGGCACTTGTTATTTTTTCTACCATTTTATAACATGCATATACTTGTGATATTATATATATATATATATATATATACTTGTTATTTAAATAGATGTCGTGGAGTCGTCATCCATTTTCCCAAAAAAACTACAATATACTGTTACTACATGGCACACAATGTGTCGAATTTGATTAGGTAAAGTAAACATTGTTTTATTATATTCAATTACTGTTATTCATTGACACACAAACACTAACATACACACACATATGTATGTACACACTCACACACATATGTGTGGATTATGACAACTTTTTCTAGCTTGTGAAAAATGTTTGTAATTATGTTTTTGAATCTAACACAAATGTATGTGGTCTTGCATATATATTAACTATATGTGTAGAAGAAAGGAAGATTTTTGAGGTAGATTATTACAATTAGGGAAATTTTATGATAAAATATTTTAACCTTGTTTTGTATTTATCTCAAGTGTGATAATTAATCAAGTTTTGTATAGTTATGTTGTAATATATTATTTAGGCATCTTTGGTGAAATTATGTGAAAATTGTAATTTTATGGGCACTAATAGTATTTTGAATATTTTATTTTTTTAAATTTGTTATTAAAAAGAGACCGGTTTTTATACTTATGGGGACCGGTTCTAGAACCGATCTTGTTTGCTTAGTTTTCTTATGGGGACCGGTTTGTTTGATAACTGGTCTTTATATATATCTGCTTATGGGGACCGGTTTCAAAACCGGTCTTTATGTATTTTGTTATGGAGACCACCTCTAAAAGGGACCCCTTTAAAACCGGTCCCCGTTCATAAAATAACCGTTCCCGGTCCATTGCTTTGTGTGTACTAGTTTTCGGTTCGGTTCTCCGGTTAACCAATTAACCATTTTTAACTACTAAATATGTTTCTAAAACAAAAGGTTTCAAAATTTAATATTCATATCCCAACTCGAACAAGACTAAAATGAGAAATTTATAAAACATTACGAATTGTATTATTTATGTATCAACAAACTATGACATAAGAAAATATTCTGAATAAAAACATGTGTAAGATATAGTGAAACTAAGTAAATAAATAGTAAATGATATGATTTATAAATCTAGTTGACTCGTAAACTTAAATAACACATATATCTATTATCTACTAATATCTATATTGAAAAATGAAATATTGATATTGACTTTGGGTAGCAATTTGTTATGAGTAGATAATTATCGTATGTGAATATTGATTAAATTGTTAGTATTAATAAACATAAAAACTAATATATGAATTTTTTTAAGTTTTTGGTAACCATCCATCTCTAAATGCATGAACCGTAATTGAACCGAATAACCGAAATTTTTTTAGTTTCGGTTAACCAAACCGAAAAATAAAAATATTCGGTTTGGTTAACCTAGAATTCCTGTACGGTTTGCCGGTTTTTAGGTTCGGTTTTTTGGTTTCGGATATTTTGAACACCCCTAGTTGGTACTAGGAAAAGATAGACAACAAGCTCGTGATCGGAGTTATATCCTCAACGACAGACACAACGCCGTAGTCATGACAACGATGAGGGTTCGTGATCGGCTGCGACGTACGACTTACGACGAGCTCAATCATGACTCTTGCTTCTACACTCTTAGTATACACATAGTTCTTAAAAATGGAGTTAATAATATTTGAGATTTAGATATAATCAAGTGACATAAAGAAGACAAAATGATAAGAAAACGCAAGAGCCACCGTGTGGAGTAGGTAGGCAAAAGAATGTTGATGGGCAACACGTGCATAGCCACCAATACTTTCATTTGTATACGTATGTATATTTATTTAAAAATAATTAAATTAATAAAATAATTTATCGGTTAGTTGCAAACTTGTAACACTTGTTCTAGTTATGGGGAAGAGACTATTTATACAAGAGAGGGATATATCTTTCTACAAAATTTATTTATCGGTTTATTTACAAGATTAATATAAGTGTTAAAATTAATAAAGGAGATGAGGAAAAAACTCAGTAGATTACACATATTGTGATGGGTAGGAGGAAATAGTAGGAATGAATATAATTTTGTTTATATAATAAATATTAAACATTAATGAAAAGATATTAAATAATAATAAAATATGAAAGAACGAGAATTTAAACAATGGTGATAGACACGTCAACATCTAGACCGGCGGTGGAAGTGTCAATAAGAGGTTGAGTGTAGACGTGATGGTAGAAACAGTGTATCGTGATACGAAAGACAAAATTGTATTTCTTGTATAAGTCATCGATTATCATTGTTACAATTAAGGCGATACAATCAAGTCTTTATTGTTTATAACTTTATAGCTAAATTGTTTTTAAATGATTATTTTCTAGCCGGAAAATTTTATTAAAAATGGGAGCGTATGGATTGATTCGGAAAAATTATGTAAAATGATAGATTTAAGAATGTTGGATTATTGACCAGCATCTCCATAAATCAAAATGTGATGCTGGCTTCCGCGCTATAAAGGAGTAAGTTGCGTCTTCTCCACTAGGAATTGTTTTTGGCGTAGTAGTAAGCGCTTAGGTCCTAAAAAGTGGCATCAGAGCACGTTATGAGTTCTAATCCCATGAAAGGCATTTGCACGTCTATTTTCTCCTAACAGAGCAACTATTATTGACGGCAGATGCTAGGGGGGATTGTTGGGTTATTGACTAGCATTTTCCAAAACTGAAACGTGGTGTTGGCTGCTACGCTCTATTTGAGTAAGTTGCACCTTCTTCACAAGAAATTTCTTTTGGCGTAATAGTAAGCACTTAGGTTATAAAAATAATTTGGTTAAATATGATATTGTGAAATCTTATCGAGATAAAGTATGATATTTATAACTTAGAGTGAGAAAATAAGATATTTTAAAGTTTAACAAGAGCATATATAAAATTCCTCTAATAATTTTGATCAAGAAAAGTTAAAATTAGAATTCCAATTTTAAATAAATAGAAAGTCACAATTAAATTTATTTTATTAAATTAAGGGTTATGATCATTCAATTAATTTGATTTATTTTATAAGACTTAGATTAGTAAGTAGGCCATAATATTATTTTTATTGATATTTTTCAATTAAATTTTAGTTTTTAATTTTTCTGTTTTTCATCTTCCTTCATCATACATGTTTCACCTAGTTGCTCTTGAACACAAGAACACAAAATAAATTATTATTTCATGGCACTAAAGCAAAATCAGAAATCACAACACGTGTGAAAACCCAAGCATTTTGAGCACATGGAAACAAGAACATAGATTTGGAACGAAATCATAGAAGAAATATACAAAGTCGCATCATCTTCAAAAAAGGGCTTTTCGAAAAGTTTGTATACATATTTAAGCATTAATCGATCTTTATTGGAATAAGAACCTTATTGCAGAACTTGAATGAGTGGAATCCATTTAAAATCTATTTGGCCTAACTATGGAATAAATTTTTCATTACTTGAGGGAATATAAACATCTCAAAGAATGAGATTCCATTCAAAAACAAGTTTACCAAACACAATACGACATGTAATTTGATTTCAGTTTCATTCCATTCCTTTGAATTCTACGAAACAAACGGACCTAAATCTTTCGATTCCAAGTACTACGAGTTGATTTGGAAGAAAAACCCTAAGCTTTTTTTTTTGCTACAAGAACAATAAATCTCCTCATGGGGACAAGAAACTTGTAATACCATGAATTTGAGTCCAAATTTAAACACTTGGTTTAAATAAGTAATCCATTTCAACATCTCATAAGTTCACTTCATGAAACATATAAAAAATACCAATGACTATTAAGATAACAATTACAAACAAAAGTAACATGATTATCAAACATGTTTTCAAGAATCCAAAAGTATATTCTATAGCTTCTAAGTCCCTTACATGCACCATTTAACTACTTGTGGATACAAAATTATTTTACAAACAAAGAGTTAGTTGTAACAATAGTTTCTAAGTGCACCTAAGTCAAAAGCATAGTTAACAACAAGTAATCATGATTGTCAAACTCATATCATTCAGGAAATCACACAATTATGTGAGGTAAATCCTTTGAGCAATTGCATTCAACATATATGGTAGCTAATCATGATCATCAATAAATCACATCAAGTAAGTCTACATCACCCGTCAAGGTGTGGAGCACAAAGTATTCCACCAAACAAAGCTGTTTGAAAACACGAGTTGTTCCATTTCCAAGCCCACACATGTATATCTAGGTATGGTTCGCCCGCTGGCTTTTTGAACTACATGGTCACATTGGCATTGAAGCATTCTTCAACCAACCTTAGCTCAATCTTTAAGCCAACACATGTATATCTAGGTTTAGTTCGCTCTCACCAGCCTCTTGAACCCACATGCAACTTAGACTTCAAAGCATTTATAATGTGCAATCATACATCTAGTAGTTCATATTATGACTCAAATCATATAAAACACATCATAACAACTACTCATTATTCACATTGAAAGTAGGAAAGAATAAATAAAGTATCAAGTATTTCATCTACAATATGCATTTCATCTCTCCCTTGGAGCATTGACATCACATTGTATAATCCATCAACAAACAAAGCATAATTAATCACAATATACATTTGTCATCTTTTACATGGAGCATTTGCACCATGTTATATAAATCAATAATCACAACACACACAATCAAACACAATGCACACTGCCATCTCCTACACGGGAGCATTTACACCACAATGTGCACCTCAGAATAATTGCAAAGAAATTATTAATCAATGTGCATTTTATTGGATTATGTACACTGCATTAAACCTTCCGAAATCCTTGTTTAAGTAATTATCTAATCATTTGAGTTTTAAAAACCTAATTCTTATATTGTTTTATAAGTTATTATAAAACATGGACCATTTGCACCATATTGTGTAAATCAATAATCAAAAAACATAATCCAACACAATGTGTGCTGACATCTCCTAAATGGAGCATCTACATCACATTGTGCATCTCATAATCACTGCAAAGAAATTATCAATCAATATGTATCTTGTTAGGTTATGTGCACTAGATTAAACCTGGGTTATGTGCACCAAATCAAACATGTAACATCCATGGTCCTCAATCCTTGTTTAAGTAATGATCTAATCATTTGACTTTTGAAAATCCTAATTGTTATATTGTTTTATAAATTATTATAAAACATGGAGAATTTGCACCATACTGTGTAAATCAATAATCAAAACACACAATCACACACAATGTGTGCTGACATCTCCTACATGGAGCATGTACATCACATTGTGCACCTCATAATCATTACAAAGAAATTATCAATCAATATGCATTTTGTTGGGTTATATGCACGAGTCGTTAGTTCAGCAGCTCTCGGAGAGAATTCCATTATTCTATTTATTTTGATATCTAAGGGGGAATACCGCCGATCAAACATGTAACACCTGATGTCCGAACTCCTTGTTTAAGGTGTCATTTGTTAGTTAAGAGATTCTTGTAACATCCGAAAATGGACCTAGTTGTACTATGTGTTTACAAGGTTGTAACCTTGTGAATTAAATAAGAAATAGTAATTAAGGAATGAAGGTGTAATATAATGTTAAATGAAAGT
>JAUEJL010119549.1:0-11946 GCA_032274825.1 Drosophyllum lusitanicum | reverse complement strand
CGATGTCTGTTGCGATGTCGTCGATGTCATTGCGATGTCGTCTTTGTCGCCGTCGTCTGTTGCAATGTCGTGGATGGAACCCTAGTTTTATGGCGATGATGAGTGTCCGGCGTCGGCATGGCGGCGTCACCGCCGCCGACGAGCTTTCCGGCGACCTGAGCCTAATTTCTCGTTTTCATTTCTTGATGGTACCAAACAAAGACATTTTTTACTCATTTCCATTTCTCCCTATTTTTATTTCTCCCCCATTTTCTTTTCTAATTCTCCCATTTTCATTTCCCTGTACCGAACACCCCCTAAGAGTTTGTATGACACATGTATGAATCAATGAATGAAGCACACTTTAATAATAATCTTTAATGTATTCAAACATCTGTTGTATTCAAGATTTTGACTATGATTTATAGCATGGGCAATCTTTTAATTAAAATGTGAGGACACGGGGTACTAGTCAATTAACCCTACAGAATGGAAGTGTTTGGTATTTTATTAACGATGCTACCATTCAAATTTTGCTACCAATCATTTTGAGCGCTAAAATGTGAACATAATTGCTAGTTTATAGTTTGAAATTTAAGATTTTCATTTGTTAAGTTTTGATTTATTTTTTAAAAAACACCGATGATCTGTATGTTAAAACATTAATTCCTACGTAAAATAATTAAGCTTTTCCTGTGATGAAACTTCAAAATTCTTTTATCCAACCAATTATGCCTTGAGGGCTTCATTTATTAACTATGTTATATTTTAGTTATTATTTTGCCACGAGTAAAAAAGAATTCTGAATCCGTCCCTGCAAGAAGAGTCTAGTGAACCAAAGGTACATTGTCTAATACTTCGATGCAAAAAAAAAAAAAACAAATTATAAGTGCTGGATGAGAGAGAATATTTATTGTTCATGTCCAAAATGCCCTTTTCAAGTCTTAATATTTGGGTAAAGTTCTTTTAAATGAATTAATCTTTACACTTTTTGTTATTGTGTGTATTGAGTTTTAATTTTTTTTTATTTTATGTACCAAACATTTAATTTATCGCTATTTTACGTATTAAACTTTATATTGTATGTACTAAACTTATACAATTTTTTCCTTTTTTATGTGATCAAAGTACATACAAAATCAACAAATTAAAAGTTTGATAAACACAATAAATTTTTTTGAAGTTCGATATATATTATAACAAAACATGTAAAGTTAAATACATTTTGATAAAGATTACCCTTTATATATATTTTTAAATATATAATCGGACAAACTTCACCAAAATATATACAACTTAACCCAAATTCCTACTGTATGAATCGAACTTTAACATGTGCTATTTTATATACTCAACTTTCAAAATTTTCTATTGTGTGTACCAAACTCGCTGTAGCAGGTTACGTGTTGACATGGCTTCCGGTGTTGCTGACATGGCATCCGGTGTTGCTGACGTGGCAAGTGAGCTAGCATCTGAATTATATTTTTATTACTTAAAAAATTATAATAAAATATTTTTATACAATTATTTAATTACTCATTTTTATTATTTTTTTCTATGAAGATCTGATCCAATCTTCATCTTCATCCCGTCTTCATTTTGTTTCTTGTTTCATCGATCTTCATCCCATCCTCATTTTCATGGTTCCAAATTAGGGTTTCTTCTTTGATTTCCTAAATGATTTCTTTAGGTTTCTATTAGGGTTCGTAACCTTAATCTTTGTCTTCATCTTTCCCATCTTCATCTTCGATTTGGGTTCGTATGGTTTCATGATCTTGATTTCGATGAAGGAAATGTGGGTTTCATCTAGGGGTGAGTATGGTGTCGGACCGGTACTGTTAGTCTCAGATTGAGTACGCAACAACAAATGTTTGTAGAAGAAAGGTTGAATACAAACTTAACCTTTTTGAATTTAAATGCATGCGCTAATACTTTTAATATCATTCTTATTGATATGAATCAAGAATTACATGTATAAGGAAGCGAAAATTCTAAATACAATAAAAGGTGACAGCTAAAATGTCAAAGACATGGACAAGCTTCTCTAAAACAATTAATGTTTAAGAGGTCCAACACATGGACAAGTTTTTCTACACTTTTTGCTAACTCTAAAACTTGCTCTTGCTTAAAAGCTTGAAGCTTGTTCTTCGAGAGAGATTTTTCTTTTTGTGTAGTTCTGGTGTGTTTTGCACGTTGAGCATGCATATCTATTTATAGAAGTCTTGGCAGCAAGTTGGAAGTTGGAAAACCAAGTGGTGTATTAAAGGTAATATTAATTATATTAATTATAAAATAACTTTACTTTTCATGTGAGAGATCACCTAGTTGCTAATACAGTAATATTGTCTTTTATATCACTGTGCCTCGTAACGCTAAACTTCTCTTTCAATGGTAGTTCATTAAATGATGACCATGTTTCTTCTGATTTGACTTTACCAAACATGTAGTTGTCAGCCATACTTGAGTAAATAAGCAAATCTTCATAATCTTCTCTTCAAGAGTAACTCAAATCAGAAGTAAAGTTCTATTCTCTTTGTCCTTTGAAGGAACAAACAGTGTGAATACTTTTACATATAGAAGATCTAAGGCATAATAGAACAACACATGTTTAGCCTTTGACTTAAAATAAATTACATTATAAATCAGAGTATGCTACTGAATCAGTTAGGACATACGTATCATAACTTCAGTTTAAACAAGATGTACTGAACTGACGATAAGGGTTGATCATGGAAAGTTCAGACGATAAAGGTCAATCATAGAAGTTTCAGATTAGAAAGATCTATTAGGAAAATTTCATACGATCATTTCATTTGACTGAAAAGAGTGTAAATCTTATCGACCTAGATATATTTGTCAAATTAGAGCTAGGTGCTGAAAGAATATTCTTAGCTGAATTGTTTGGATGCTTCAGCTGATCAAGGGGTTGTTCAGCCGATCATACAGACGTAGTTGAAGTGTTGAGTTATTTAGCTGACAGGCTATCTGTTCAGTGAATGATCTTTTGCGTTTGCATTCTTCTTCTGATGTTATCTTCGATTGACACTCTAATCTTTTAGCATATCTCTGACGATACTTTAAGAATTTGTAACTTTTAAGTTAGAAATCAAACAACACATTTTTAATTTCATTCTAAGTCTTTACTAAAGATATGAACATCAAATCTTATATATTTCAATAGACGGACTTAATTATTGGGTTGAAATGATTATCTCCCCAACAAATTTTTCTGCTCAAATTCTCAGAATTGAAATAGTTATGACAATTTAAAGATTTAAGGGGTAAAAAATATAAAAAATAAAGTTTGAGATTTTCTTAAGGGGGCGTGTGGAGTTCCATTTACATTTTCCAATTCATATCTTGGCCTTTTAAATGATTGGCTAAGATTTGAATTTTAAGGACTATATATGTTTAAGATTGGGACTATATAGAACCTTACTCTAATTAGTACTAATTAAAGTTGGATTTTGATAACCACATCCTTTTGGATAAGAATAAAATAAATGAATTTTTAGTTTTTAAAAATGGTAACCTTGTTTCATGTATGAAAAGTTGATAATTAATTAAAAGGTAACTATTAAAACTATGAAAAGATAATTATAAATACACGAGTTGTGATTACCATTTTTAAAAAATAAAAATACTTTTTTATTCTTATCCATAGCCCGTGGTTATCATGATATCATCCTCCATTAATGTTTGATGAGAGAGATAAATAGATGGTTTTATAAATGGAAGTGATTGGAACCTATGTATTTCCCAATTAAGTAGTTTGGACTTTGGAGTCTTAGAGAGATATATTTTAGGTAATGTATATACAAGGGTTTAGTTAGTTGAAATATATATAGGTTTATAAATTTTGCTATTATATGTATATGACTTTCAAATTTAGCTTTTAATGTATTGAACTTTTAAAACTTAGCTTTTAATGTATTTAACCCTTAAATTTTATGTATTTAACTTTACATATTTTGCTATTGTATGTATCCAAATTTCTTTCAGGATACATTAAATAATAGGTCTTGAGAGTTCAATACGTTAAAAGATAAGTTTAAAAGTTAGATAGCAGTGGTGTCTTTAAGGGAGTACAGGAAGTACAATCGCACAGAGCCTACGTTTTTTAGGGGGCCCAAATATTTATATACATTTATTATATATAGATATAATGTTATAATTTTTTAAAGTCTACTTAATAAAATAGAAATACTAGAAAGCTCATATTTGAAATAATTATTTTATAATTCCTAAAAGATAGATATTAGGGAATTGATTACAAAGATCTTAAGTAATGTTGTAGTCGTATTGAAGCCGCACTTAAATGTAATGGACGATTAGATCTTGAATCTTGATGCAAATGAACTTTAGATAGAGCTGAAGCTGCGTAAAACTATAATACCTAATGATGTGTTGAAATATTTTAAACAAGTCGATTGCAATGACGTTGACATCCGCATAAACAAGTTTTTTAAAACTTAAGTTGTTGCAGTCTTACTTATTGTTCAGAATGCCACAAGAAAGACTTAATGAATCGAAAATGATAGCTATTAAGAACGATATCTTGGAATGAATTGATTATGAAGAGTTGATTAATAACTTTGCTTCTGATAGTGTTAGGATTAAGTATGTATACTACCGTATTTTATTTTAATTATTAATATAACAAATATCGTAGTTTCAGTAAAAAAAATTCTTATATGTGTGTTTAAAAAGGGCCTATTTTTTCTCTTCGTAGAGGGCCTAAGAAATTCACTAGTTAGATAGATACAACAATAAAATATTTAAAGTTAGAATACATTTTTATAAACTAAACCTTTTATACCAAAATAGCCCGTAATTAAAGTATGAAGATAACTTAGTTAAGGTTGGATAAGTAAGAAAGTATGTGTAGAAAGTAGGGGTGAGCATGGTACCGGTACCGGTACCGGTTTTACCGAATACCGAATTTGGTTTAAAAACGGTACCGAATACCGTACCGAGTATTCATACTACGGTACCGATACCGGTACCTATTTTACCTAGTTTTTTCGGTACTAGTCCCGAATACAAAATCCCGAATACCGATTTAGCAATATTTCAAGTACCGAGTATCGGACCGAAAGCTCTAACTCGGTACCGGTACCGGTACCGGTGCCGGTACGGTTCGATATTTTCGGTACTCATGCTCACCCCTAGTAGAAAGTAGAAACGTACTTACGTTGTACTAGTGGTACCCTAGACTCGCACTTATAAATGTGTGCTATAATGACCGCTAATTAGGACTAGATGATCACGTCTCAACCTCTAATTTTAGTCACATTTCAATTCTTTCTTTTAATTAGGTACGTAGTTCGATCAATTCTATCAGACCAAATTCTCTTTATCATTTTCATAAATTGTAAAAGAGATCATTCTATAATGAGTAGGTAATGTACAACAATGTCACTTTAATCATAAAATATGACTGGCACAAAATTGTTAAATTCAAACAAAAAGAGTAGGTCCGAGCTAAGTCCTCTTTTAAATTCATACAAAAGTGTTCGAGTAATGTTTCACATCAGACGAAAAATGACTTTGTAATCTGTTTAATAAGGGTTCTGGGTTACTCCTCTCGTAAGTCATAACCAATTAGTTTTGAGTTGAAACACAACAAACTTACAACCGCATTTTAATGTCACTCGGTGACTCAACTCCAACAACACCACCTCGATCCCTATCTTCGACATTGTTAAGATCGCAACTAGGGAACCGACCAATGATATTGTCCGTTTTGGGTTGCCCCTCACGGCTTTAAAACGCGTCATATGGTAGGAGTAAGATCCCCCTCCTTATAAGGAGGAAGAATCCCTCTTGCCTAACCGATGTGGGATGCTCCTGGATTGCTACGGGAGCGGTGGGTTTAAGACTCGCGGATTTGACCAGCTCGAAGGAACGATGAGCCCCATAAACCCAACAAACACCTTTAGCATGTCTATACAAGATTTGAAACCACCGCCACCTCCCCCGTACCTCCATTGAGATTTGAAACCATGTGTGTGTAGATCGATCTCAAACCACCGCCACCTCTATGGAACGAGAAGGTAGACCTCGAAGGGGTTTCTGATGATCGATTTTGGTTGTCATCACACAGGAACGTTGAGACGACAAGGACGCAGCCACCACCAATGAGATCGATCAACGGGCCACCACTTTCACTGCCGATTTTGGGTTAATTTGTATGTTTAATTGTTTCCAGGACAAAAACAGCTTTAAGATGAACATTGCCATCCTTCCCTTGATCTTGTAATTGGTACGTACACACACAAGCTTACATGCAGAGTTGGTTCAACGGTGTAACTGACGCATAGTTAATAAACTAGTGCTAGGTAATAATAAACATGCTTAATTAAAAAGATTATAAAACCAACTAATTATATTAATAAAAAATATTAAAGTTTAAAAAATATAAATAAATAACTACGATAAATAATTAAAAGTGATAGACTATTTTGATCTATATCTAAAGGGCAAAATAGTCATTTTACATAAGTTTATAGCATTCCATTAGCTCTAAGGCCATGCGTATGGCTTTCCCTTCTTCTCTTTCTTACCCAAATACCACATCAGCGTTATATCACGTTTTCCTTCTATTTCTCTTTTTTTACCAAAATACCTAGTATTACCTAACCCAAATTTTTTTCTCATTTTTGTTATTATTATAATATATATGTAAGAAAGACAAGAGGAGAGAGATAGAAGAGAGTTAGTATCGAGTGTGGGGAGCCGATTGCTCACCCGTCGGGTAAACAAAAGGGGGAGCATACGGGTGTTTCCGGCCTCACCTGAAGAACCCAGTCACCTTTTGGTTGACCGACATGCTTGGTCTAACGGACTCTTAACCAATATGAAATATATATCGCATGGATATATCACCAATATAATTATTAAAGTATAGGAACAAAATTAGTGATTTTGGATAAAATGTCATAAAGATCACTAGTCTACTTATTAGGATTTCATGTCTCTGGTCATATTTTGAAAGTTGTTAAAATGCACAACGAATTCTATATTTTGTTTTTGAAAATTAGATTTTTGAAAGCAGAATATCAATATTACTTGGATAATTGAAAGATCATGTATAAAACACTTTTTAAAATATGTGATTTCGACCATATTATCAGTGGTATCCTAAAACTAGATTCGGGGTCATCCACAAACACATAATACCTTGTTTGTTTAAGTTCCTTTTAGGACAAATATTCGGCAGAGTAACAATACAAACGCATAAGATGATCTGCAACAAAGGAATTCTCTTATTTATAGCCGTTTTTATGGTTAAGATAGCTGCTTTTGGCTGGAAGTCGTGTATGTTCCCAATAGACGCGAACTTTTCGTAATTTGGTAGGAAAATAGTCATTGGATCCATTTTGTACATATGGATTTGTTTTCGAGAATTGCCATGAGCGGCCGATGCCCCTTGGAACCAAGTAGGGGCCCACTGCCCCTGACCCCAAGTTCTCAAGATCAACTTAACTTATTCATGTGTACACTACGTACCTTCACGATCGAATTATAACCAAGTCTAATATGGTCTTGTCTCACATGAAACACAATCATATTAAATGGCTTGATAAAACTAAATCAATTATAGGTATGTTCACACATTTACAAATTTCAATTGTTTAATGTTCTTAATTATAGGTATGTATAAGCAGGGTAAAAACTTATACGTGTGTGTGTAAAAATTGCGTATTTACGGCAGTGAAAACACAAAGTCGATATTAAACCGGTATATATAAAAATGTGTTTTGAATTTGAATTGAATAAGCTAGCGTGGGTATAATTTTGTGGCACAAGGGTTTATGCCCCATTTGCCTACTTATATGGCCCTTGTCATAAAGACATATGGACTTGCATCTTGTCATTAAAATGGAGAAACATCCATAAGTAAATTAAGACAATTTGTGAAGGCAACCCAAAACTTGTGCTTTTCAAGTAACACACACACACTTAGCTTCATCACTATATATATATATTCCCCTCGAACACTTTTCAGTCACTAAACCATCTTCAAATCTAAGTGACATTAACTACCACCATGAGACTTGGTATCAAATCGGTTCAGCCATTCACACCCATTGTCAAACCACCACTCGAGCCATTGTGTCGGTGGGGTTGTGCCATTACGATGAACATGGCCCAACGGGCTAGTGGTACTCAAGCTCCGAGTAAACGGGAAACATTGGTTAATGATTCGAGAGAAGTTTGTCCACGGTCATTGAGTCGTCTTAGTAAACGATGGATGGAGTATCATGGGTCGAAAGACTGGGAAGGCTTGTTGGATCCACTTGACGATGGTTTACGTGGTGAAATTATACGATATGGAAACTTTGTCGAGGTAGCGTACCAATGCTTTGATTCTAATCCTTCATCACCGGGCTACTCTACAAGCCAGTACACAAAGAACACCATTTTAGAACAAACTGGTGTTGATGGAAGCGGGTACCGTGTGACAAAAAACTTACATGCCACGTCATCAATTCCAATGCCACATTGGATTGGTCAAGTTGGCGTACGGTCTAGTTGGATTGGATATGTAGCGGTTTGTGAGGATAAACATGAAATCTCTAGGCTCGGTAGACGAGACATAGTGATTTCATTGCGTGGAACCGCTACATGTTTAGAGTGGCTTGAGAATCTAAGAACCACCTTGACACGTTGTCCGTTCAACAATTTGAAAGGAGAAAACGATGATTCCATGGTAGAAAGTGGGGTTTTAAGTTTGTACACCTCGAGCACATCGGTATGCAACAGCTTACAACATTCATTAAAAGCCGAAATTTTAAGAATTGTACGAAAATACAATGATGAGCCATTAAGTGTCACCATCACCGGGCATTCTTTAGGAGCTTCGTTGGCTATTCTAGCCGCCTACGATATCAAAACTACCATCAAACACGCCTTACATCTTTCTGTTATCTCATTTGGAGGCCCTAGGGTCGGCAATCGGAGTTTCAGACACAACCTAGAACGACAAGGAACTAAAGTTCTTCGTATAGTGAATTCAGAAGACGTAATTACCAAAGTACCTGGTTTTTTCGTGGAGGACCATGATGACATGAGGACACAAGAAAAGAAAGCCCGTTTGGGTGGTTTATCTGGTTGGATACAGAAACACGTGAAAGACAACCAATGGGCGTATGCTAACATAGGACACGAGCTACGGCTAAGCAGTCGAGCCACATTGAAGTTAAATAGTATAAATGTTGCCTCATGTCATGATCTAAAAACATACCTACATTTAGTAAATGACTTTGTGAGCTCAACATACCCATTTAGGTCAAGTGCAAGAATGATGCTGGATAAAGCTACTACTGTTACACCCACATCATAATGTTACATAGCATTTATTAATTTTTGAATATTCTAGAAGTTAATTAAGAGTTAGAACCTTGGGCATATGTTATTTGCTCAGTGAGACATCCAATTGCCAATTTTGTAAAACTATTAAATTTCTAGTTATCTTAACGGATTTAGACTATCATGTTTTGCTCAGTGAGGCATATGTTATTTGCTCAGCAGCGTTTTGATATGTATTTAGATGTTATTTTCATATGTTTTTAGATCTAAATTTTTTTTATCAATCTTGACTATCGCCTAAATTTTAATAAAAGGGCAACCCTAGCAATGATCTCTCATTCACACATGCGTAATTGAAAAGGCGAAAGGAGAATGCAAGGTTTTGAAAACTGGACCGGTCATCAAACCGGTTACTCCACTGGTTTACTGGTTCAACCGGTCAGACCATTTTAAAGAACCGGATGACGTTATAAATATTTAAAAAATACCAAAAAATTATATAAAAGTTTAGAAACAGTGAAAAAGGTAAAAAAAAAAACCTAGCCATAAGTTGTCGTGAAATGGATTTGAGGTGAAAATATTAGGGTAACAGTTTTATTGTAAAAGAAATGAGTTATGACGGTCCGGTTTAGCGATTCAACCTCCCAGTTCAACGGTTCGCACCGGTCTAATACCCAGAGGTTTGATCGGTTCTTTTGAACCAGTTCTAGTGCCGGCTCCCGGTTCAACTGGTTGAACTGGCCAGTCCGGTCCGGTTCTGAAAACCATGGGAGAATACATTCGATCATTTTTCTTTAGTTTGAACTTGTTAATTTCTTTTTAAATATTTAATCTTTCTTTAATATATATTAAAAGAAATGAGTTATGATATCATCATTCTATTTTTAGAGTTTTTTAATCATCCTTCTTTATTTCTTAAAATGGCTAACTAATGAAGAGATTCTTATGTCAAAGGTCTTAAGCGTGAACTTTGAGTTGGGTGCGGATCTTAAGTAGAAACGGGTTACTTGTCTTCTTAATTAGATGACATGTCATTCAAAAGCATTATTCAACAAAACTCTAAATCCTGATACAACTATTATCACAAATTTGTAGGACAATTTTCATCAACTATCATATCACGGACATTTGAAATACCCTTGAACTCGGGATCCTTAAGGAAGAAGCCTTACATCAACCAATAGAGTTAGTTTTATTGACCTGAAGTGTTGGTAACTATGAACTTGTAGCGAGATGAATACAAGTAGGGCCAGAAAAGAATTGAAGAACATCAATTAATATCTACATTGGTTGTTAATGTGCATAGTTTTATTGAAAGACGTGAGGGTGGAATTCTACCCTTTACGTCATCAATGCTTTTTACCGGTCATACCTGCAACCACCTGCAATAATGTCATATATCGATTAAACTGGAGTTTAAGAACAAATTTACAGTTGTTATATGACCTAGTAAGCATCAATACTTGCACAAGTATGAATAAGATCAAGTGTATGTCGAACAAAATTGACTCATAGATGTATTTATAATTTATCCGTTTTGCTTGACATATTATATGTGACAAACATATTATATGTGACAAAAAAAAAAGAAAAAATTGTTTCATACGTACGCATCACGAGTGTATGCATATGTATATGTATGTAGGCATGTGTGTGTTATATACGTATATACACGCATACATTCACATACGCAGGTATCTATAGGCAATATGTAGTACTCACATCGTTTAAAGCAGGTTGACGAACTTGCTTGGATGGTTCAAATGAGTCCAGCATAGGCTTCACCACAGCCGGAAGAAACAGACCTAAAGATCACAATAACAATTATGTACATCAAAAGAGACTTAAAAAAATACGTACTTTAAATGTGAGATAGTATTTCCAGAAGAACATCCATGTTGTATGCAAAAACACAGCATTGGAACACAAACAAGGTTCAGCAGTAATCAGGGTTGTAAGTTGTAACCAAAAATATGATGTCTTTATTTGTCATGATTGAAAGGTCCTTTAGGCGTTAGATAAACTGTTGACACGCTTCTATTAGTATATTTGTAGCATTAATTTCTGCGATATTCACGGATCAGAGGAAGTACCCCTATGCATAATACTAAATTGTCCCTTCCTACTCCATATATAACTTCTCTTCCTACCCAAAACTTAATAAGCTAAGGAATCCTTAAAAGTGCTCGTGCAGAAAGCAAAGTACGAAAACTCGAGTAAAGTGAGAAATGAAAATATAAACATGAAGTTACTGCTTTCAAAGAAATAGAGAGTTGCGCAACAGATTAACTAATTGTTTTGGATTTGCAACGAATGCATTTTAAAAGCAGTACCCACTAACTAGAACATTTGAATTTGATAGTAAAATGCAGTGAAACATAGATGGCGCTTGGTTTGTTACCCTGGAATCAATATGGGAATACTAGGATGTGGCATACAGGCATAAGATTAAGTATCAATTCCATTTCTGTTTGGTTTGAGGATTGTGGTATGTATGGATATCACATTCCAACTCAGCTGCTTCAATCGCTAGCTAGCAAGAAAATTCAAAAAGAGCCTGATATCGCATTATTTATATATATATATTCGTTGCGATAAATGGAGCTTAAATGTAAAATATCTCTTTAAATGATGACAAATGGTACTTAAAGT
>JAUEJL010119538.1:0-11947 GCA_032274825.1 Drosophyllum lusitanicum | reverse complement strand
TTTAACACCAAGACCGTTACTTTTAATGGTTAAAGGACTAGGTATGAAACAACTTTGCTACAGTAAGGACCAACTAAGTACTTTTGTAACATAAAGGACTGAATCAGTAGAAAAGTGTAAACCACGGAGACCAAATCAGTAATTAACTCAAAGATTTATAATGAAAGTATAGAGTTGGATGATATATAAAAGTTGGAAGATATAAAATTGAAAGATTCATAAAAAGAGTTTATAAAGAAATCAATAAGATAATTTTGGCATCTATCATTATTTACATTTTAATATTCTAATATTAATAAAAGACTAACATGAATAACATATTAGACAATCCTAATCATTGATATAATTAAAAATTTTAACTAATACATATGAACCATCTATTTTAGTAAAACTTAAAATTTAATTTTAACTTTCTTTTGTTCAAATTTGGATCAATTTTAACTTTAATTTGAATTAGAATTATTATTAGACATAATTTTATATATACCCTTTTAAACCTTAAAATGTCGTATTTATCCACTATATTTATAAATATCATATTTACCCTTTATAATATTTTAAAATATCAATTATTGCCTCTAATTGTAAAAATAATATTCGATGGCTTGTACAATGCTTCTGCTGTCACGTCTGTCCTCCCCCTCGCGTCGACACTTCCACCATGGTATGGGTGTTGACGGTCATTTTTTGAAATTCTCATTTCTTTCACGTTTTATAGTTATTTAATATTTTTTTATTAATTTTTAATTTATATTATTTTTAATACCAACGTATGTATCACACGTGCATTTAATCTATTTTTTTTAATAAATTTATAAAATTAAACAACATAATCTTCTAATATAAATAAAAGACTATTCTTCATCAACTTAGTTAGAGAATCTCAACCTTTCATTTATTTAAAATTAAATCTTAGTCATTTATTTAATCAAAATCAAAAACTCAATTTTGATTTTATACGGTCAAAATTGAAACTCAATTTCACTTTAAATCTTCTCTAATTCAATTTTCTTATCCACTAAATTTATTAAATCTTATAGTATGTATTATAGTTTATTTATATAAATAATATAATATTTATACTTATGATATCAAATAAAATTTCCAAGCTTAGCAAATTCAATATTTAAACTTGTGATAAATAACAATTAATTAACTCTTAAACATCTCTTATGTAATAATCTTCTTTTATATAATCTTTTAATATAAATAAAATACTAATCTAAATCAGATTTACTATTTGATCTTAGCCCCTTATTTAACAAATCAAATTTAATTGTTGGATCTTAACTATTTATTTTGATAAAAGTTTAAATCCAATTTTGACTTTTCTTGGTCAAAAGTTGATTCAATTGTAACTTTTAATTAAATTAAATTTTTAGAACTAATTCATTTATGCCTTGTTAAATCTTAAAATATCATATTTGTCCACTCTAATTTATAAATATCATATTTAACATGTTTAAAATATCATATTTAATCAAATTTTTAGTTTTATGATTTTAAAATATTTTTTAAACATGTTAAATTATTTTTTATTATAACCAATAAAAACTTGACCTTATTGCCCCTAATTGTAACAATAATGATCAATGGTTTGTACAAGAAATACAATCACGTTTCATTGTATCATGATAACACGTTTCTATCGTGCCCCCTCGCGTTGTCGTTTCCACCGCTGGTATGAGTGTTACGTTATCTATCGCCATTTTTTAATTCTCATTTCTTTCGTGTATAATAATTATTTAATATTTTCATTAATACTTAATATTTATCATTTCTAACCAACCCGTGTATTATTCTAGTTAACTCAATTCAACTAGTTAATTTATTCGGATTTCAATTCATTTAAGCTTTCTTTTTTTGACAAATCTAATTTTTGAGTATACAAAGAACACAAACGAACAATTTCCCTAAAAAAAAAAATCGCAATTAAACCAAAGAATTTATAGCCCAGCAGTATCTAATGTATTATCAATGTTTTAAGACCGGAGACTCGGTGATTAGAGCGGGTCAACGTAGAGCTGTTTTTTGGCAATTTATGGCCCGGAGTGACCCGACAATGTTAATGGTTGAACCGGTCAACCCCGTTTTGACCCGGTTTAGTGTATATATATATAATTTTTTTTTAAAAAATTATACCCTAAATCCCTAACTCATTCTCTAATGTCTCAAAATCTTTAATTTGGTTTGATTGCGAACCTATGAGAATTGATGTTTGGATTTTTATTTTATTTTTTGTCTTGTATGTATGTTATGTTGAACTTGATTAATGTGTTTGGATTGATGATATTGTAGGTTAATGTTTATTTGTTATTGTAGGCAATGTTTTTCTTTATCTTTTGCAATTTATATATATTTTTACACACAAATATATACATATACACACACACACACACATATATATATATATATATATAATTTACAAATTCTGAAAACCGGGTTGACCAGCTGGTTGACCCATGATCCGGTGAGAAGACCGGGACAACTAAAAAAAGGGGTTTTAAAACATTGTGTATTATCTGTTTTCCAATGGTGATTGATGTCTACAAAAAATTAGAAAATATAGTATTAGTATGTGTTCTGCCTTTTAAAAACATTACAGTTAAGAATAAATTTATTAACAGAAGGGCCGTGGGCCAATAAATACATAATATATGGACTTAACTAATAACATACTCTAATAAATCCCCGCAATTTGATAATGAAGAAAATGTTGAACGTTAAACTGGATCGAAATTCATAGAGGGGAGCCCTTTAGTTTGAACTTTGAAACAACTCCTTCCACACGTCATAATTCAATCCATTTAAGTCGAGAACAAGTGACTTATACGATTTGATGTTTGCTATATCCTACGCTTGAGTTGAGGTACGCCTCCAGCCATTAGATCTAAGAAGAAACGACATTTTAAAGAAGGAACCATGAGGAAGAAGACATCAGCCAAGAAGCGGCAGACGAGGTCAGGATGTATGGTTGAACAACAAAGAGACGGGAGAATGATGACCATAGAACCAGGAAATACTTTAAATATAAAACATCTTAGGATTAGGATTAACCTTAACACGAAGAATTAAAAGTTTGTGAATATAATATCATCTAACCTTTGTTATACTTAAAAGACGTACTAATAAAACTAAGACTTGACATTAACATTAAAATTAAAATTAAAATAGTAAGCATTAAAATTGATGGATAAAACAGTAAATAAAACCAAAAAACATTTTCCATGTTATTAATCCTGCAAAAGATTTAATCATAATCAGATATACTGACTATGTCTTTCCATATATCCATCTATATCTATTGGTCTATCCTCTTTCCATATTTCCAATACCTCTCTAAACCTTACCTGACCACCTAAAACTACATCATAACTCTTTATCATTCCATGATCTTCCAAATGATTTCCCTCCACTTGGCAAGTTTATCCATCCTAACTGACTTTCATTCCCACTCATGTAATTGACACCAGCCCCTATAGCAGCCCGAGGCGGCATTACATTGGCGATTGTAGCGGGAACCAGTCCACGCCCAGCCCCGACAAAGTTCCCAGCCTGAATAAACTCTGTTGAACCAAAATGGACACCTGAACGCAGCCCATTACACTCTGATAAAACACTAAATAAGCTCTCATCCGCCACCGGACCACCATTCCCGATGTCCTGATTTGGTACTACACTGCCTGACCACGCGTCAGGCACCACCTCATCACCAGAAAACCAGTTCTGACTTAACCGGTGATGGGATATTGCAGCCATCGGCATGCTAACAACACCATCCCCGGGCCAATCTTGAACATGATTGAGTGGCAACAAGTGTTCTTGCCTTGGAATCGAGAACCGACCACCCCCTCCATCTGCAAATAAGTTTTCTTGAATGTTCTGTCTTGGATCCATAGGCAACGATGAGCATATGTTTCTTGAAAATTGACTGGTTCCCAGCATTGCGTCACTTCCTGTTGGGTGGTAACCAAGCCTAGACAGCTTCTGTTCATGAAGATAATGAGAGCTCCCAGGATCTTTAAAAAGTGAATGCAGTAGCAATTCGCTACGATCTTGATTACCATACGGATTAAAGAAAGATTCTCCACTGTCGGGTCTTCGGTGTAGAAAACTTGATTGAGCTTGCCTAAGTGACAATTCACTGATAGAAGGGGAGTATCCATTGGTTACAGATGCGGGTGGATGATAGTACATATTGGGTAGGCTAACCGGTGGAGGCCATATTTCACTGGCAGCAGAGGGTGGAGGAAACTGTTCACCAATAGGAGCATCTGCATGATTTATATTATCAGTATATTCAACTAGACTAGAAGGGAAAGCATCGTTACTGGTGTTGATGGCCATGGAACTGAAGTTTTGGATATTCCTATTATTATTATTGTCACTGTTATTATGTATAGCTATCTGTGGCAGACACTGATTCTGATCAGATTCCTGACTAGACCCTTCTGTGATTTCATGATCTGCCACATCAAGATCTGCCTCTGACCGAAATATTGAATCACCATTTCCTTCAATGTTCTCCTGGACATCACAATGTAAACCCAGGATTCAATAAACAGTAACATTTACACAACTGAAACAGCAGCTAAAGGTTTTTAAAGTGTATAGATCAGAGATGACAATATCAACCCATTTACAAATTTAGCTAAAAAAGGAACGGGTCAAACAGGTTAAAGGTCACCCACCATAGTCCATTTTTAATACAGACAACCTCCTACATCTGTTTATCCAGGTATTTAGATCATTAATATACACATGTTATTTTAATATTATTCATGAATGAAATAATTGCAAATTTTTTTTTAACTTTAGTGGTTCAACCCAACCCACACCAATATATTATAGGATGTGACCTAAAACCATTACCCACCCAGATTGCCACCTCTAACATAAATGCAAGGTGTAGTCTTTTAGATGATTCACAAATGGCCCGCAAGAAAAAATCGACAAACCTCAGGTGCAATTAAGAGTACATTTGTTTCTTCATCAACCAGTTGCTGATGACAGGGATTACTACTAACAGATTGCTCTTGCTCTTCATCCTGACCACCAACTACAAACTCCTCCTCGTCCTGATTTGACAAATTTAAAACTTGCTGCCCATCATTTGATTTCCATTGATCTTCCATTTCCTTCGTCAAAGACTTTGTCAACTGCAACTTGGCAGATCGCCAAATTTTCCAGTTCTCAAATCCTGCAGGGAGATCTTTCTTCACCAAACACAACCTGTTACAAGTGGCCAAAAGGAATCTTAAAAATGAGAGAAATTTGAATTGGATTAGTATGTTAAAAGCAGAGCACAAACCAGTGGTGATGCAACTTGTGGCTCTCCTCTTGCTCAAACACTTCAAATGGTTGAACACAAAAACTATCAAGATTGCCCAAAACATTATTAAGAGACCTTGGCAGGATGCTGGTGTTAGAGTGTCTCATACTGCTTTTAACTCGATCATGCTGCTCCTTGCTAACCTGAGAAAAAACAAATTTATTATGCTAACAAGAAATTCTTGAAATATAATCTAAAATAAAAACAAACCTTGATATATGACATATATTTGGCACCATCACCACACTCTATATTGAGCTTACGTAACTTATCTCCCTTTTCAGGTCTTGCTACCGATCTCCCCAAACCTATTCTGGTGACCCTCCTGACAAAAACCAATAAAATACATTATCTTTGTGCAGAATTGAAGCAAGCTAAATATAATTATTAAACCGAAAATAAACAGGACACCCTTATGTCTGAAAATCCAGAATTAAGCAAAAGTGGGGAATTATGGATTACAGATTACCTCTTTAAGGTTTCTCCATTGCCAACTGGAAGATCTGGGCTATCACTAGTGTGTGATTTATCATCAGCATCCCATGAACAAGAACCAGAGGTTGCACCGAGATCATCTTCAGGACCATATTGTGTGTCGTTCTCATGTGAGGACCCGCTTTTTTGGAAAACCTTTCTGGACCTGTTCGAGCCATGGATCACAATACCGTAAATAAGTGAAATATAAAAAAACAATGAGATGATGATGATATGAAAAAAGGATGAAAATAAAATTGAAGTAGAGAAAAGAACAATTAACCTCAGTATCTTTTCCATAAAATCATTTTCTGGATTCATGCAGCTTGCCCATCTTTCCTTCCACAGTTGCAGACTCCCTATCATTCTGCCAAACTCTAAAAGAAATGACTACCGAGAAGATAAAAATAAAAAGTGGCAACTAAAACAATAATATATATATATATATGATAATATAAGATGGCATACTTAGTATGGTACTCATGCAATTCTGAGTAATATGCTACTTTGTTAGCCTTGTTACACTGTTCTTGACGGAGGATAGCATCAGGATGATAATCGCCTGAACAAATTGAAGCACCCCTACACACAGAAATTACAGATAACTTCACCAACTGATAAATCACAATAGAAAAAACAAATTCATTACAGTTTCCAAAATAATGTACATATTAACAGTGAATAAAAAGGCATCCGCTGACTATTGGTTAATGCAAAAGTTCACCCTGATGTTTTAAAAACAGGTCCCACAAACAAGCATGATTAAACAAATAGGTTTTCCATCTTATTGTTTATTTTTCGAATCTCTATTGACTAATAATGAAGGACATGACTGTCTTTTAGTATTAGTTAGAGGTACAGGGAAAAAAATCCCAACTCCACTTCAGAATATTTGTGAACAACATTGGCAAATTGAGAAATAGTCCAAGAAGCTTCATTATTCCACTCTTATAACTGAGTGCTTAAACTTACCATTTTGGGAATGGATTTCCAAAGTAGAAATTATTCCCAGCAAACAATTCATGAACAACTTTATGTGGATCATCTCCTTCAGGAAGAAATAGGGTCAGAAACTCTCTTTCTTGAACAGACAAATAAGTTTGCCATACCTGCAACAAGCTCCAAAAAAGTTAAAATAAATCAATACAAAAAATACATCAAGAAGAGGAGAACCCCACATCTGAAGAACCTAAATCATGCTTTATGTGTAGAAGTGGCAGATTTCAACCCATTTACTTTTAAATGGATAGATTCAGGTTATGTTTCATCTCTAATGGGTAAAACCAAAGAAATTAGCTTTAAAGAATACAGGTCGAAAGGGGTTAAAAGTATATCTAAAAGCATCAAACCTCCTAAATCATTTCTTAGAAAAACTAAATCATGATTGACATCATATGGTTTCACAAACCATTTAACACCCTCGCTATTTAAAAAGAAGTTACTATGTTAGAATAAAAAGTACTTTGTGTCAACCCAGCCTAACCAGACCATAAACCACTTTGACCTGTTATCCAACCCACCCATTTTGTCATATGTACTTGTGTGGTTAGCTTTACCTCATAAGACAACAATCCAGTCAAGTTATTGAGTTCAAATAATTCAGGAGGAGCTGCAAAGATATCACCAAGGACATTTTGGCAATGTGAAACATGAGGAAGAAATGGAATCAACTCTCTACGTGCAATACTTATCTGCTCCTTCTTAGAAACAACACATTCCTTCTTGCCATCCCACTCGAGAGAAATATTAGATTTTGTATTTAAATCGTAATGAGAAAATTTCTTCTTTTTCACTTTCTGCATCTCCCAAGATGTGTGGCGTATGACATTGATTACTTTAGGACGCTTATTCAGCTGATCTGCCGCCATTCAAATATGCAATCCCAAATAAAAGAGTATAAGATTATGAAAAATTAGTGTATCAATCTCTGGCTGCCTGTGTGTTTCTTCCATGAGCACTCTGAAAAAGACAGATTTCAGAATTAAAAAAGCATCTATATAACTAGTCATTCTCTCATGACCAAATTAAACTATAAAACATTCCAATTATATAAAAGAAACCTCATGGAGTTCATAGTTGAAAGGAAACAAAAAGACATTGACAAGAAATTTATGGCAACCATAAAGTTCAACGATCTATTAGAATCAAAGGGGGCATGTGTGCTATGAAGATGTTGGACAGCATGAAAACAAGGTGCTCTAATAATAATATTCTATAACGAGTGGAATCATTAGTAAAACAGCCATGTGAAGTGAAAAACAGATTTTGCCTTTTGTAGAAATAAAGTGAAAGGGTCTTCGCATGGTAAGCTATTCTGTTTAAAATAGAAGGGGCAGAAGATTTTCATGATATCATTGCTTTGAATTCTTCTCACATCAAGTACGCACTCACGATCAAACCCACGATTGAGGTTCAAGAACTCGTGGTCTCTGAAGAATCTGTTCGAGTACATCTCCAGCTAGATGATGGATTTTTTGTTGGATAGTCAGCTCAGAGTAAAGCATACAGAGTATTCAATAGTTCAACTAGGATCATTGAGGAAAGTGTCAATGTCACTTTAAGTTTATTACAAATAAAAAAAGTGCAGAAGTATCAATGTTAGACATTTGAGTGAAAAGTTTGATGACAAACATCAACATGAAAGCAACAGATACAGCCTTCCATCAATTATCTTTGTCTTAGCTTCTTTGTGTTTGGCGTTCCCTTCAGGTTGACTTACTTAAACTAAAACAATGATAACACTAAAGCCTGATGGAGCTACTCAGATACAAATGAACTCACAACACAAGATACCTTATCACATCACTCAAAGCCCTGCCTCCAAACCTATATGATTGCAGTTTGAATCTATTTTATCTACTTATACAGACCTTATACAGCCCTGCCAACTAACATGAAGTATTTATCTATTGGGCCGCCTGCAAAAAGTAGCTGCATCACAAGTTCCCAAAAAGCTAGAGAACCATAAGTACCTTATGTTCACAAAACGCCACAGAGATTCAGCTGACTGCATAGATAGACAACTCATAGCAGCAAGAGTACATGTAAGCTAGAAATAGCATCTTCCCCTTTTTCCCCAAAAAGAATATCAATTTAATCTACTATGGCAAGTACCATCTCTAACATGGAGGGCAGGAGACATTGAAGTCAAGAGAAATATAACCAACCAAATTATGACCCACCAGCGCGACTACACCTCTTGTTATAAGAAGCAAATCATTATCAAAAACTAAAAGAAATCATGTCCACTTCATATTGCTATCACTAAAAAGCAACAACCAACTAAAGATACCATGGTCGTTTTCACATCTGAATAAACGTGTTATCTGTCCCTCTCTATCAAAGAAGAGTGAGAAAAACATGTAACCCTAAGACTCATGTCGAAATTCTTGAAACTAATCAACCGTATAGCCAGAAATTTTTAACTGCAAGAACCAAGGATGTGAAGAAATCCACAAAACAGATGATATCACGTAATCAACAGCAATTCTGTAACAAGATTGGCAAGAAACTAATAAGAATACGTTTACCTAAAAATCCAAAGCATGAAACTTCAACCCCATTGCGGAATAGAACGCCGACACAAGCATAAACAAAAATACACGAAATCCCAGAAAGAAAGAAAGAAAAAAGGGGTATGAGTGTTGTTTGAGAAAGAAAACCCTAGAAATAGAGAAAAGGGATTGATGACGAACACAAAGGATGACAGCAAAAGAAGAGTAAACGGTAACAGCAAGATAATAAATTAGAGTTGGACGTAAATAGGATTGAATTAGAAAGAGGGGGATAGGATGAGATGAATAAGGGAAGATGTTGAAGCAGGCAGAAGATGAACAAGAGAAGAGAAGGGAGTAATGGATCGGTGTTATCCGGTTCGTCAATGGGGGAAGGCAGAGGGGCGACACATGTATGACTGTATGTAGAGGAGAGACATCAACAACCTCAAAAAACAAAAGTAATTATACAATTAAAATACTTTTCTTTTCTTTTCTTCTAAAGCATTAATTAAGCAACAAATATCAATATCATCACTTTTTTCTTGTCATTACTCGTCAGGGCAAATCAATTGGATTAAAGATTTGTATTATGTTAATATTTTTAATATATATTTAAAAAAAAGTTTATGATGTTATTTTATTTTAAAAAAAATTCACTAATCATTTTCTTTATTTCCTAATATAGCTAACGAATGAAGATTTTCTCACATCAAAAGCCTTAAGTCGTTAATTTTTAGTTGGGTGCGGATCTTAAGTATAAACGGGTTACATGTCTTCTTAATCGGATATCATATCATTTAAAAGTATTTTCAACGAAACCCTAATTCTTTATTCAACTATCGGATCTCATGTCAATTTCTAATTCCATTAACCACTATTGGCATAAATTTGTGAGTATAATCATTTTTTTCTTCATCTTTCGATTTTTATGAATGTTTCTTGATTTATTATTGATATATGAAATTATTATAAGTTTAAGATTTTACACAATAAATGTTTAAAATTTACATTAGCAATCTCTCATGTTTATATACGATGTATGGTACCAATAGTATCCGACCAGCCGGTGAGACCTAGAACTAGGGGTGAGCATTTGACCCGGTTGGACCGAACCGCACCGGAACAGGTGCCGAACCTGGACCGGTTAACATCAACCGGGCCGGTTATCGGCTCTTAAAAATGGCCTAATTCGGTTCCGGTTCCAAACCGATTCGGTGCCACCAGTTCCGGGTAAAGAACCGGAACCGAACCGAATTTTTTTTAAGAAGGCAAAACAATTTCATAATATAATAACCTAATAATCTCAGTTTTTTCCTAAACCGGGTCCGAGCCGGGCCGGGCCGGTTCTGACCGTTTGCTCACCGCTAGCTAGAACCAAGGAGAATGCATCTCATACCATCCCCCCCCCCCCCTCTCCCTTCACGATAGAACGAACCCAGCTAGCTTAGAGTCCCCCTCCCTCTCTCCTTCTTTCTCCCTCTTTCTTCTTTATATTTCTCTCCTCTCTCCACCTTTATTTATTTTTTATATCTCTCTTCCCACCTTATTTATTAATTATCTTTAAATAAAAAATATTGTGTGAGATAGATGTGGATGTTTATAGGATAAAATATTATATAAGGAAAAATAGTATAACGCTAATATGGTAAAAAAAAAAACAAGAAAGGATATATGATGAAGGTCTAATGTATTCATAATTTATTTTAAAACAAATAATTTTGATGTATGTTCTTTTATTTGAACAAGTTAATATATGTTGTTTCATAATGTTCTGATCATATTTATATAATTTATTACCTAAAGTATTATTTTCATTGTGTAAAAAGTGAAAAGTCGTAAACAATGATTAGTATGAATATATATATATATATATATATATAAAGAAGTTCATTTGAGAATCATTTTTATTGTGAGAAAGTGAGAACTGTGAGAACCAATCCTAGTCGTCTAATTCTCCATCCTTGAATTCAATTGTCCACCCATGAATTTCTTATATGCATCTTGCCATACTCTGACTCTATCCTCCTCGCGCTCTTCATCCATGAATTCCGCTTACCAATTGAATGGCTAAGATTGGTTCTCACGGTTCTCACAATAATAATGGTTCTCAAATGAACCATTCCCTATATATATATATATACACACATATATATATACACACATATATATATGAGCTGTGTTCAATAAAGTCCATGTAAAAAACATAGTCTCAAAATTTTAATATTCAATCACATGTGATTCAGTATACAATCCTTTGTGAATTACGAAAATGTCACTCCGCCCAAATTTTTAAAATGCAATATGGACAATTGATATCATTGATCTAAAGGCTAAAATTAGTCCCTTAGGATTATGAATTAAGTATGGACTATATTGAACATTCTTCATACATATATATATATAGGGTAAAGATCCACATAGTCCTACCCTTAAACATAGAACTTAAAGGCCAATTCTCAGCCACTCATTTAAAAGGGCAAAATAAGAATTGCAAAAAAAATCTCAAACATACGTCTCTCTTCAAGGCTTCCCAAAAGTTTTCTCTTTTAATTTTTTATTTACTCATTAAATCTTTAAATGACCATAACTATTTCAATTTTGAGAATTTGAGCAAAAAAATTATACCAATCTACTTATTTTTTAA
>JAUEJL010119527.1:0-11947 GCA_032274825.1 Drosophyllum lusitanicum | reverse complement strand
TGTTTACTCATTAAATAACTAATTTAGTTATTTTCTTTGATATCCACAAATATATATATATATATATATATATATATACATATATATATTTTATTCAATTTATTTTACTTATTACATGTACCACGTCAGCATACGTCTAGGCCCTTTCTGAGGATGTTACATTAATATATAATTTCTATATTTTACTACTAAATCATTTCATTTATCCTCGTACATACTACACCAAGATAAATATCAAGATAATAAAAAATAATGAAAGAGAATTATAGAAGGATTTTATAAAATGAAATAATATTGTTATATTAGAATTATCTGGTATATTATTAAAAATGTTTATGAAATGTCATCAAAATCGTACTTAATGCTATTTTAAGTACTTTCGGTAATGTTATTTCTTAATCATTTTACTTTCTGCTAAAATATTTATGGTGTATATATAAAGTAAAATGTGTTGTAGAAAAGCAACTCCCATTTTTTACATAGTATTAAAATGTATAAATATTCATTTATTTCAAAATTAAGGAAAATAAGATTTCAGACTTAGGTCCGAAATTGCTCACAGTCTATAGCAACAATCTAAAGTTTACTGTTATCCTGTTTATTTAGATCACATGTGGTTTGTATCTATTAATTCATAGTCACTCATTTAATATTCATACAAGTTTCTAATCCTGTTTTAGCAGTATCTGAAAGATGTAAATAGACGTTTATAACTCTCTACCAGTATCTGGTTTGTAATTAAATAATTTGCTACAAATTAGTTCAAATATATTTTAAGAAATCACACTGGAAGTGATACTCACATACAACAATCACACCAATTAACATCTCCCAAGAACTCAATAATAACAATACTTCCGGATCTTGTATTGGGGACATAACATATTAACATGTTGATAATCAAACATCTACTTGTGAGTAGAATCACTTTTCCAGAAAGACTTTGCAACTTATAAAATGATGTCAATCCCTGAGTCTTTCATACAATTTTTATTTAAACTATTAAGGGAAAAGAATGTATGCAGCTAAAAACATCTATGATAGATGTTTCTATAGTCTAAAACATTTGAATAAGCAAATGATGAAATGACTAAGATACCCTTTCTTTAAAGTGTTCTATGAGTGTAGGTATCATCTTACAAGTTGATGATCCTCCTATCCATGGTGTTATTAGTCAAATGGTAAAGAACTGATGTTATTACACCATCATACACGACAAACGAATCCCATGAATAATCTAGTTCAAATTTCTCAACTTTTATTAACCATTAAATGAACTCCAAAATGTAAGAATTACCCAAAAAAAAAAAAAAAAAAACCTAGTAGCAAAAACAATGCCACTTTCATGTCCTAAATGAAATTCATACATCTTCGATAATCATAAATTATACCATTTTCCATAACAGATCTCACGCTAAACTAACAAATATAACAATTTCCAATCACTATAACGACCCCGGAGGCCAGACAGACGGTGATCGGAGTAAAATCTCCGAACAAAAAAAATACTTGTATGTAAAATAATCAAGCCTCGTAAGTGATTCTTGATTCGATGTCCATAAACCCTAGATGTATTGGGAGTGAGAGGCGGCAAGAAGAGCGGCGCCTATTCCAGATCCGTCGTTGGAGTGTATAAGCTTAACGTGTTTCGCGAGTTCATCTCCGACCAATTCATGCAAGGTGTTCTCGAGACAGTGTCTGTATTCAGTGTAGTGTTCGTATAATCCACCGTCCATTGCGATGACAGTCGTCGGGATCTCCCCGTCTCTCACGGTGTCTCTACCGGTTTTCTTCAGGATGCCCAAGATTCCGGCGGCGGCAAGCCGGGCTCCTCGTGTCGCAATGATGTTACATATCTCGACCACGATTTTTCTTGTTGACAAGGGTGTATTGGCTATCTGTAAATTATGTGACATTTAACATCGTTAAAATGAGAAAAGAAAACACAAGCGGTTTGAGCGGGTCAAAAGTCATCAGTGTAAAAATATAGCTTCTATTTATAAACTTAAAAAAGATAATAAAAGAGTGTTTGCAAGTCAGCCCAACCCAATCTGGCCCGCACTAACCTTGCTTTACTAAAAAAGTTTATCTTATAATTTTAGTAATATAGTTTCTGTAAACATTTTTACATAAACAATTAAGCTTCAGCTTTTGTATAAGAAGGGGTTTGCGGGTCGACCAACTCAACCTAACCTGTACTAAAATTATTCGTTTTGATCTGTTGCCCATTTTTCCACTGCTAGTAATAATTGAAGCGGGAAGATAAAAGAAAGAAGTTTGACGAGGAAGTACCTCCAATACATCTTTCAATTTGTTCCCTACAACCTTGAGATCAGGGGATGTGTCGTGATGCATTGCGGACATTTCAGGTGTCCTGCACCCAACAAAGAAATGAATATATTTTATTTTGTGAAATAGATATAGAGAATTAGGAATAAGAAATTAGAAAGAGTAAAGGAAGTTGATAGATGAAATGGCAAAATCATCAAGACATGTGAAAGAAGTTTATAAAAAAATCAGCGCTTTTTTTATACATCTCGAATGCAAGTAATAGATCCAGATATTATGGCTAAACCACAATGTTAAACTAATGTCGGATGTCAAAATGCTAACAAGAAAAGTTAAATGAACTACTTAATGCATAGGAAAATTACTACATAAACAAAGTACTCTGGTGTATAGTTTATTGTCGATTTATCATAAAGATAAGTTTTCTAGATATAAGCAATCAACTTGCAACCTAAAATGCAATTTTCAAAGAACAAATGGCAAAATGGACGTGTTAGGTAACAAGTCAAAACGGGTAAATTTAGTACGGGTGTCAACCCACAAGCGCTTTTTATTCTTTTGTCTTATTTATAAATAATTATTGTGGTAAATATGATTACAATACTATATTACTATAACAATAATCTACACTTTTTCTTAATGAAGCTATTTAGACCACATTTCAATGACTTCCAACACATTTGACCCATTTTAAGTTAGATAACATAATCAATCAGCCCATACGGCATATAAATGCGTTAACATTGCCACCTATAATTAATAGTCTACTATATAATTCCAAAAAAGAAATATAGTCATACGTTAATGCTAGGTTTGACGAAATGGACGGTTTGAGTAACGGGTCAAATTGAGTAATTTTTAGTATGAGTTGAAATGGATCAGGTCGGGTCAGTCCCACAAACGCTTTTTATTCTTTTATTTTACTATATAAATTATTAAAGTGTTATATGATTACAAAATTTCAATCTGGACTTGAATAACTATATTATTAATTTATTATAGTAATAATACCTTGGAAGATCTTATGCATTTCAACAAAGTTCAAATGACTATCAACCAGTTTGGCCCATTTGAACTTAACCTGTTTGACCCATTATAGATAAAACATTATCCAAATTGGCTCGTCCGTATATAAATAGTTCGAAACTGCTACCTCTAATTAATACCTACTAATAGAAAACGAAAAGGCTTAACAATACCTCAATATGAATTGAGTCTTTAGTTTGGGGGGGACTGGTTCACCAAAAAGAGCAGCTTCATCAGCCATCCTATATAGAACTCTACGAAGAAGCTCTCCCAAATACATGCCAGAAATCATTTTTTCAAATATCTGCCAATTTATGCATTGATTAATCGTTTTTATAATAAAAATGGTGACTAGTATTCACAAAAACAGAAATTAAATAGCAAATGGATAAAAATTCACCTGTTCCGCAGGGTTCAAACTTTCAGCATCGAGTGAGTTATCATATTCTGTTAAAGGAAGATGTGATGACCTGAAGTTGCCCCACTCCATGTTGATCACCTATAAAATGAAGAATTTTCCATTAATGTATATCCTTTTGCAATCTTATATGGCTCAGAAGACATGTTGGGTGGTTCAGTTAAAACAGGTTCTGTTGAAACATGTAACTTTTATTATGGGTCAAAACGAGCCACATTGGATTGACCTACAGACACTGATGTCCATTTTAAGTAATCTTTTTAATAATTATTGAGAAAATTATGGTTAAAAGACGTATTATCACAATAATGATCTAAATCTCTGAATAACAATAATTAAGGAGGCTGTATCATTGCTTTTTGAAAGAAAGAAAGGAGGCTGTATCATTAAAAACAGACTTTCTGCGGCTTTCAACCTTGAGCCGTTCCCCTTTTAGTTAAGTTCTTTTATTCGACCCGATTAAGATAAAACACAACAAAAATCGACCCATTCATAGACAAATGGGTCGAAATTGCATACCTGGAAAAAAAAATAATAAGAAAAAAATGATTGCTCACCATCTCTCCCGATTTAGGGTGTGGACCATGCCATTTAGGAATAGCCTGAGCTCGTTCCACATAAGCTGCATTACTTCCAGTACCCAAGATCACAGCTATAGCAACGTCTTTGTTATCATATCTTCCTCCAGCCAATGTTCCAACTGTATCATTTACCTACATGCAACACCAAAAGATTTTTTTTAAGAAAAAGAAAGAAAGATTCAAGTAAATAAAAGAATTCTTACCTTTCATGACAATTTGTT
This sequence comes from Drosophyllum lusitanicum, assembly GCA_032274825.1. Lineage (NCBI taxonomy): Eukaryota > Viridiplantae > Streptophyta > Magnoliopsida > Caryophyllales > Drosophyllaceae > Drosophyllum > Drosophyllum lusitanicum. The sequence continues at coordinate 7,412 of JAUEJL010119527.1, read as the reverse complement.
ATATAAATATAACGATAACTTATACATTCTTATGTGTGAATTTTTCTTTTTTCATATTGAAATGTTGAGGGAGTGTTGTTCAAAAGCTCTATTCTATCTAATTCTACTTGAGAAAAATGGTTTAATCTTATTTTTAAGGTAAAAGGAAACATATATGTTTTATTTTTTATGATTATTGTTATTTTTGCATGGTAACTGAGTTAGGCTTTTCTGATGTAAAATTATGGGTATTTCTCAAATTCCAACTCCACAACATGCAAGATTCACAATGCAAAGAAACTCACCAGAGCAGAAACACGCATATCGACCCCTTGCCTTTCCATTGCTTTTGTCAATTCTGCAACAACGTCTTTACCGACCTAGCAGTTGAGAATTCAGAGGAAAACAAAATTTTATTAATTTCATCACTCGTGCATACGACATGGTTCTAAATATGTGTGATATATATCCACCTAAGTCCGTTTTCCGTAAGATTTTATGTGTTATATAGTTTTTGTATCTATTATTCTACCATATGATTAAAGACTACGAAAAATCAGAAATAAAGCAAATATGCATGAATATTTAGTTAAAGAAAATGTGACAGGCTTACTTGAAATAGGACTACTTAGGAATGGTAAACCCTAATGTGATTACCATTTCATCAATAGAGAAGCCTTTTGTCCACCGAATTAGGGTCCCTGAATCAATAGATAATTGCAACACGGGAAACGAGAAGGTGAAACCCAACTCCCTTTGTCTGCCTGGAAGAAGCCGAAACCTTTCACTTTCATCAGCAACGAATTTAGCAAGTTCTGCAGCAATGTAGTCAAAAAGTGCCTGGAGAAAACTAACGTTTTAGAATTTAAAGACCAAATTTATATAAATAGTAGTGGTGAAAATTTCAATCCGTTCACTTATGAATGGGATGATCTTGGTTGAGTTTTATCTCAAACGGGTCAAATCTTAAAAAGAGGGGAATGGGTTGAAAGTTGCCCCATATACAACCTCCTAAATCGTTTCATTCAATGATTAAAAAGTGTTTTTATTATCATAACCAACACATTAATGTACAAAGTAGAAGCAAGTGTTTGTGGGTCAACCTGACCTCACCCAGCCCGTTCCGACCCGTACTAAACATGACCATTTTAACCCATTTACTTATAACTGATGGATCTTGGTTGAGTTTTATCTAGAAGGGATCAACTATGAAAATTAGCTAAAAGGGCAACAGGTCAATCGAACACAAACCATACAAAAATGACCTTTTTGACCTGTTATCCATCTCATCCAACCCGACGATAGTATGAGTGCAATGCATGATCTAACAAACAGAATCAAAGAAGGTTGTGCATAAGTCTTGAGAGAAAGAGAAGCTTACTTCTGGAGTTCCAACCATCAATTGAGGAGGGATTGACACCTCGGCGAACTCTTGAAATTCAATACCAGACTTCTCGCCCAGTTGCACCCGCAGAACTCGGAAATTTGTTCCCCCAAGATCCAGTGCATAATATACACCTTGCTCATCACTAAAACAGGAAAAGGAAAGAAACATGAGTCAGTTTCAAAACTTTTGAAACAATGTCAACTAGATATAGTGTTCTAGGAAGCAAAAAGCATTTACGCAAGATATTAACAACTACATCTAGAATATACGCCAGATACCAAAATAGAATATATCTCAACATGTGACATCAAAAGATTCTACTTTTTGCGCTAACTATTGTACAATTGACAGAATGAAGTGAAGAAGGATTATCTTTCAGCTGGGTTCCCTAAAAGCAAAACAAGGAAAGAAACTAGAGCTGGCAGTTTTGACCTGTTTACTTATGAATGGTCAATTATGGTTGTGTTTTATCTCAAACATGTTGAAATTCGTCCAAAGTCTATTTTTAACGCATACAACTTTCTACATCGTTCATAAGGAGATACTTTGATAAGTATTGTAATAATATTGTCCTATAAACATAGCATAATGCATTAATTATTGAGAGTAGTTAATACTATCCTCTTAACTTCTCTTAGATAATACAAAGTGTATATTTTTGCACTATATTTATTTTCATGACTTTCTAGCAATAGCTCTAGAGAAAAAAGACTGGTGGAAGGGCATTTGTGTACTTTTACCTATAAAAACTGGTGAAGGATAACCCTACCATAACTGAACCAGAAAATCTATGAAGGGGGACTGTGATTTTTACAAAAAAGACTACAATTTTCTTATTGGGGTTAGAAGTTGTTAAATTCAAAAATCACATGTATTTTAAAATTGTTATAGGACTCTACTAACTACCAAAATTCAAAGGAGGGAGGGGGACCTCACCTGATAGCATATGTGTGGCCCATTTCCTAATTAATTTTATGATATTTAATAAGCTGGTCTATGAACTTTAGCTGACATGAATTTTCATGGGTAAATTACAAAAAATACCAATGTACCTTTTTATTTGTCCCAAATTAGCCATTGTAAGCACAAAAATACCTCAAGGGTCATTAATAGATGATTTTGTTCCACTTTGGTCGATCGGTAACCAGATGCTCTGTTGATATGCTGATGTGTTGGTAATATGATGACGTGGCACCTATTTTTGTTTATTTTTCATACCACTTTGGTTACTAAAAGGTATCTTTTTGTTCCACTTGGGTCATTTAATAACCAACACGTTTTTGTTATTAGGTGAGCACATTACCGGATGACCTAATTAGAATATAAAGCCATCATTTAATGACCAAAGTGGTATTTTCGTGGGTACCTTGGCTAATGCGAGAAAAACGAAAAAGTAAGTTGGCCTTATTCTAATAAATTGGTGTTTGAGTTCAGGACAACACTACAATCCTAAAGAATTTAGGCTGATAATACAAGGTGTGTCCAAATATCAGAATACGCATATCGAATCAAAGAAGTCTTTTTCAGAACCTATAAAAGCAAAGACAATATCATCTCGAACCGAATTAAATTTAACCATAAATAATCATTGTTTGGATATTTAATCTCAAACACCCTCAAAACAGCTTATTACTGTGTAAAAATGCAGATAACCAGTTTTAATAAGCAATAATAAACACCCCCAAAGGCATTATTATTATTATTTCCAATAAAAGATCAATTAAATTCCTCAACAAAAAAAAAATACAAAAAATCATGAAGGAAGTAATCAAATAACAGATCTCAGATCCAGCAAAACAGAGAAACATGATTCACACAATGTACAGTGGAATCAATCGAAATCCGAATCATAAACACAAATTCTTGATTCTATAGCATGGGAAAACACCATAAATTTGCATAAATTAAAGAAAAAATTAAAGATTTCAACGAGAAACAATCGATTGAACGTGAATTATAGCATGTAATTATTAAATTACCCAGTGGGGAGATTATCGACGTAGCTGATAAGCATCTTAAGCTTGCTACCACCTTCAGATGCGAGTCCAGCGTGCATCTCAACAGTCATGGCGTCCGCCACCTGTCTCAGCTTTGACGACGGCGTAGCGCATCTCTCTTCCAATTCCTTAAGAATATCACCGGCTTTCAAACACCGATTCGAGCTCCGCATACGGTGACGCACGATCAAAGCCGCGGCGGCGCAAACCGCAGCGCCACCGATCACCGCCACTCCAACAGTCACCTTACCCATGAGAAACGATGAAAGATCTGAGGAGATTCAAACCGAAAAATGGAAGAATAATATGAGGAATTGAAGGGAATTAGGAATAGATGAGATTAGATGGAAAGTAGGATGTAATTGATGGATAAGAGAAAGAAAACCCTAAGATTGAGGGGAAACACAAACAGAGAGAGAAAAGGGGAGGGTTGGGTTGCTCGAATGGAGATTGAACATAAGAAGGAGCTGCAAAGCAGGTGAGTTGAATTGTGATTCCGAGGGAGGAATGTGGGTGTGAAGTGAATGCCAGATTCTACCGAACCACGTGGCGTTGTTTGGCTAATTGCAAAGTAGGATGTACAGTTTGGTGTTTCTGCGGGACCCAATCCAACAATATCAACCGTCAATTTCAACTTCGATTTCATTCGTACACCCATTTATCATATGTTTCATGATTGTTTTTATTTAAGAAAAACAAAACAAAAATGTTATACAACGTTAGGTGAGTTACAATAACGCCACGTGGTTCGGACCAGGTATTTAAGCTTTTGTACTTGTTCCTATAGAATCCCCTTTTTTTTAATTAAAAAAAATGTGGTTCTTGAATTATAAATAAACTAGATTAAATGTCTGAATAATAAATGGGTTGGTTTAAAAAATTAAAAATATTAAATATTAATAAAAAGAAATTAAATAATTATATAACAAAAAATAATAATTTAATAGATGAAGTAAACATTCAGTCATTATTATATTTTTTATGTATTAATTATTGATCATTATTATTATTATTACAATTAGAGGTTATATACAAATAATTGTCATTATTGTTTTATTTAGGTTTCTGTATATTATTGGCTATAATATTTTTTTAATTCTTTTAAAATGATAACTTCCAAAATTTTGAAAACAACTATCAAAAGTTTCAATAGCTTTGATGTAGATTTGATTTATTATTTAAATTGAGTTTTAATAATTGATTTTCAATTTTGACTATAAAAAGTCAAAATTTAAGTTTTAATTTTGGTAAAATGGATGGATAGGATTTAATATTGATTAAATGAAAAGTCAAGATTTTCTAATTAAATCGATGATAGTTAGTCTTTTATTTATATTAGAGGATTATAAATTATATAAGTATGAATTCTTTGTCAGGTTGATTTGGTTCAATTTAAGTTTATTATTTTTCTTTAAGACTGTTAGTTTTTTATATTTGAAAGTTGAAACTGTATTGCTTTATAATTTGTATTAAATTCTTTTTTATACCGTAAACATTTTGATTTGTATCGGGGAAAAATGTTCGGTTTGGACTTAACTGATTACAATGTAAAATTAGACGAGACGGTTTAAATCGGTTTGGTCTTTTGTTACATTTGGGTTCAGTTTGGTTTTGTAGTGATAAACACACTTAGTTAAAACCGAGAATTATTTTGATAATGGTCAAAACAGGTTGGGTTGAGATAAATTTGATTGACTGGCAAACTATGTAAATAAGCCTATAAAAATGATACTATCGTAATAACTAACTTTTTGTTAACAAATCGGTATACCATGTTTATGAATATGAATAAACTTCAACAACTTTTGACCAATTTAGCTCATTCACTCTTTTGCTAAAAAATTTAATTTTACCTAACTAATTTGTTAGAGATAAAATATTATAACTTATTACCTATAGAACAAGTTTTAATCTGAAACCAGACCTGTATAGTTTGGTTTGATTCTCATATCAATTATATTTGATTTTGCAGGTCTGGTTCAATTCAGATTTTCATGATGATAATGTTTAGTATTGCTTAAAGTGAATTAAGTCGGTCTAACTTATAAATACTTTGTTTATATTTATAGATCATTAATATGTTACATATACTTATAAAAATTATATATTTACAACAATAATCTAATTTTTTAGACGTATTTGCTAGGAAGGTTTGAGGGTATATTTGGTATAATTAACTGAAAGCTCGGGCTGAGACTTTTATTAAGAGCTAAAAGCCGAAGCTTTTATTTGTATAAAGGTGTTTAGCAAAGTAGCTGGAGCTTAAAATATAAATTAGTTTATCGAAAGCTCCTACAACTTTTAAAAGCTTCGTGAAGTAGCCTTTTGTTTTGAAGCTTTTAGAAATATTTTTAAAAATGAAAGTTTAAGCTTATACAGCCAAGTAGAGCTGTCAAATAAGCTATGTACCATCAACTTTACATACATTTGACTATTCGAGACCTTTACGATTTAAACAGAGATTTACTTCATCTATTTAATTTGATAAAATTCATTCACTTATAATGTCATTTGTAAAATTTTCTTTTTTTTAAAAAATTTTACGATATGACATAATTTTTTTTACTAAAATGATAATTAAGTACAATGATAAGATCAAAATAATCTTTCCGGTGTTACTCCATCTCAAAATAAAATTGTGCATTCACTCTCATATCATTATCTAAAATTAGTAGTTTTTTTAATTTTAAGAGTGAAAGGAGTTGATACTCACCAAGCGGGGTGGGATTTTTGGTGGGTGGTGCTAGTGGAACACTTCACGGTTGTATCAATCCCTTCAAAATTCTTTCCGCCAAGACGTGCGACCCGATGAAAGATGGGAGGAGAGTCTCTCAGTTTTTCTCCTTCTCTCGTATTCTTGTTTACTAAAAATACTTAGTGAGATAGAAAGATGATCAGGAAAATTTAATTAGGATGAAAAGATAAAGAGAGAGAGAAAAGCTAACGTGACTAGGGTGTTTAAAAAATACGAATCCGAACATTTGTTTCGAATAGCCGAAAATCCGATCTAAAATTATCCGAAAATTTGAATATCCGAGTTTTCGGGTTTGGAATAGTAATTTTAAAGTTTCGAATATTTCGGATATCTGAAAAATATTTTTTATTTTTTATATTGCTTATTTCTTTAATTTTCTTAACATATATAGTTTTATATACATGTATTTTTCATTTTAAAACATATTTGAGCTATTTTTTTGGTGATTAAAGTTTAAAATATGGTTATTTAGTAATTATATTTTTTTAAAATTATATAAAAATTCTAAAAGTCCAATACACACAATAGTAAAACATGATAAGGTGGATACATTTTAGTAAACTAAACTCTATAAAACATTACAAATAACTCTTTCTCATACTTGCAAGTATAACCTCGTAAGATCCGAACCGATAAAAATTTACAAGTAATGCTTAATAATAATATCCATATAACATTCACTAATTACCCAAAGTGATTACACATTTGTATCATTCAATTAACACATCCTCATCCTAGGCATTTACATCAAGTTAATTATTTATCGTCTTTGTGAAAATTGAGCAGAATTTATAGGGGAAAGAAGATTCATAAAAATAAACAAACATAATAACTTAACAGATCCAAACCAGTCTCTGTTGATATTGCTTTGCAGCTTAATTTTGGTATTCCCAAACTTTGTAATATAAGAATCATCTTCGTTCACGCGATACTAAATCGGAAGGAAATACAAGTCGGTGGTTGGGAGATAAAGAGTCGATCTTTGAAGATGAGATTTTTTTTACTTTAGATAAGACAAGGGTAATATAGTAAATTAATAAATAAATGAATTCAAAGGTAAAATTATTTTTTTATATTTAGATGATTTAATAAACGCTAAATTAAGTATTTAAACATATATAAGAGTTAAAAACTTTTAAAATGATATTCATATAATTTAAAAGTTTCGGTCACAATAAGTTATAAATAACATGATAGTGAGAGACCTAAGAGAATGTCTTAGACCACCAGCATCCAACCCATGTTACCCAACTTACCCCACTGCCACATCAGCATCCACATCATCTTTCACCTT
>JAUEJL010119516.1:0-11947 GCA_032274825.1 Drosophyllum lusitanicum | reverse complement strand
TAGTTTATATCCACATCTTATCACATATATCCATTTATAACTCATATAATACTTTGTACATTTCTCGTATAAAATTTACTAATAAATTTTGGATGTTACAGCATAGAAGCGTATGGCCTGGTGAGCGTGCGCGCTACTAGGTAGAGATAGTATATGATGTTTTATTTATCGTGAAGCCAACTTGTGGTTACATTTAAAACAATTGTTTAAAATTTATTGTGATTGTTTGACTACGTGGTAATGTAGTGATTTTGAATGATGATGTTTTTGTTGACGATTTTCACTGTTAGCATTTTATGAAGATGATTATTAATTCCATTGAGATGTTTTTCAAATAAATATGTTGTGAATTTTCGAAACCACGGCGTTACAAGATCATCACATATTTATACTAATAAGCTATGAAAACCGACGGCTAGAATAGTTTTGATCCGACCGTTATTATGCCGTATCTTGAACTTTCATGCTATAATTTATTATTTAGATGGTTTTAATTATGTTCTTGATCTTTCCATATAATTGTAAAGATGTGGAACGTGATCTTGATCTTTCCGTAAAATAGAACTATTAGAACTACACCAAAGAACAATCGGATTCACAAATAAATATGTAACTAATGCGTTTAAGTTCCACATACCCATCAAGTAGCTATAGATTAACCTAAGTTACAATCAAGTGAGTTTACATTAACTTACTCCTTATATCGTGATATGTACTCGCAGGGTATGTGATAATGTTATTTACAAGTGTGAAAGTAAACTGCAAACGGCTAACTTGTTTTATGTGTTAATTGATATTGATTTGTGAATTATGTGAACCAACCAAGCCTGTGTGACTAGTTGGGAGATAATGACATCATCTGAAAGTGGGACCTGTGATGTGTCGTAGTGGGCAGAGCTCGAGTTAGGTATCAATGGGTGGGACCCAAGATGCGGCAGCAAAGGGCAGGGCCCAACTGCAATATGTGTGTTACTTGCGATGTGTGTTATCCGCTATAAAGCATATGTACTGTTAACTCACTAAGCTCTGTGCTTACCATTGTTTTATATCTTTAAGAATCATTGGTTAAGGGTAAAGGTAAGGTTCTAGCGTGACAGCAGCAACAATGACGTCAGGAGATTTTTGATCTTTTGTTTTAATAGTTAATATTCTTAACTTCCGTTGCTTACAAACAATATTAATTACTCTGATTTTAGGATGAATGTAACTATGAGTTTTTTTGGGTTGATTTATATTATTTAAATGGTGGTTATTATTACATGATTGTAAAAAAATGGGATGTTACATAATAACAATTAATAAACTTACTAGTTATAGAATTATCTTAGAAGCTCAAGTTAGACCCATTTGTAATGATGTCAACAAGCTCCTACTAGCAGGATCAGCAAACCTGAATAACCAAACGTTGATTGTATGTATGCGTGTGTGTCGAACTTGAAACCAAAATCTTTCTGTTTTGGTGTTCATAGTCGAGGCAAATAAAGAAGAGAAAATGTGAGAGATTTTTCTAATTGCTTAACCCTAATTATGTGGAGATTGATATCTTATGTATACTTAATTAAATAACCTATCTAATTTAGGATGTAATTAGACTTTTAAATAAGGTAGCTCATTATCAATTAATATTCAGAAATCGTATATTCTTATGCGAGAAAAAATATAATAAGAAGAAAAAAATAAGTTGTATTAATAAAGTTTGAGATTAAAGAGGTATTTATATAAATAAAAGATAAAAATAATGTTGACCTCGTTTAAAAAAAGTAACAACAAAAGAATTAAGTGAAGTATATAGTAGCGTATTACAACACTAATTCTAACGGGTTGTACGATAACAGATATAAACTAAAAATCATAAAAAAATATATTATATTAATAAGAATAAAATATAGTTATAAGTTATTGGTATAAAAACGTAATATGAATACACATATACGCAGACATACATAAATGTATATAGTAAATTATTTAAAAAATGTTAAAATTTTTAACACCAACACCGTTACTATTTGCGACGACCGTGATTTCCCAAAATTTACCATTTACAAAAATCTTGTCATATTATCAGAAAACATGCAACGGAAGTCTTTAATCCGAAAATACATTTTACCGACACCATAAGAATTTACGTTAATATGAAAATCACGACATCACATTCATAAACATAAATATTAAAACATAAGTTGTTTGATGCAATATAAACAAAATGGTATTATCTAAGACAGTACACTACCTAATGTCCCTGTCTCACAAGCAATCTCTAGGCAACCTGCACGAGTACAAGACGAATTTCAAGAAACAAGTGTCAGGTTAAAGTCTCGTGAGTCAATAGTGTTACTAAAAGATTCAATTAAAACATATCATTCTTTAGACAGTAATAACAGAATAAATAATAATCCATTCCCGCCCATTCACGTAGTTGACCAACCTATCATCTTACATTTAGCACATAACGGTCAACTAATCATAGTAGATCATAATAATCATTTCATATATTTCGTTATCATAATTCTTTAAATCACAATCATCATCATCATCATCATCGCAATCATCATTAATGGTCTAGGGATATTATCTTAACCCAACGTATAGACCCGGTTCACGAGTCGTGTTATTACCCGTCTAAGAATCATTAGAGTGCGACTTCCACTAATTCTTAGACTGTAACATCTCCCGCTATCGCTACTCCGGCGACGTGGTATACAGCGTATTCCACAATGCCGTTCAGGTGAAGTAATAACGGTGTTTTACCTCTTACACCTCTTTACACCTACATGATATTTAATATGGTACAACCTCTAGTACCAAACATCATTCCAATGAGTATAAATACATCATCACGTTGTTCCGGACTTGTTATGAACGCCCGGTAACCTAGATATGGCTAGCACTTTTCCTAGAAGGTTCAACCTACTAGGCATCATTATTAAGGATAGGACTACCCCTATTCCAAGGCCTCCAAAATCATTAGTATGTTAAAAATCATAATTTCATAAATGCTCAACTTGAAACGATTGAGTGAAACATCAATTTATTCTCACATAGTGTTTGCGTCCATGGGACCAAACGACGATAACACATAATAGTTTCATAACATAGCATAATCGTCATACAATCTCATAACATGTAACAATCATACATATATCACATATTTCATGCACAAGTAATATATGAACACATATCACCATCGTATAGTAATTCTTTACTATAAAAAATATATCATTTTTGTCTAGTACTCGGTTTTAAGAAAATATTGAACTCACCTCAGTCTAGAAAATGAAACACACGATCCCGAAAAGACAAACAACGCCCAGGGATCGTCAAAACGTGAACTCAAATGCCTCGAACAACCTATGGAGATTACTATGTTAAAAACACGATCCAAAGATCCTAAACAAGTCTAAACTAGCTTAGTATACTTAGATATGGAAAAAGACAACCTCTGACTATAGATTCACGCGTCACGTGCTTAGAAACTTCATAAAAACGCACATACATGACATGCATGCAGCCTAAATAACTTAATAATCGAAATAGAAGCGTAATATTAGAGAAATATACCTCTCGGGTTCACCCACGCGAAGCCTCGGTCAAAACTACGCCCGTGACGGTGTTTCCGATCTTCCGGAACTTCAAATATGCTCACAAACGAAACCCGACACTCACGTAGGCTCAAGGATCTCGGAATTTCGGCAGAGTAACGGCTTAGGAGAGTTGTGTGTGAAAAATGGCTGGGCAACATCTCATATATATAGAAATTTGAAACGCGTCGCGTCGCGACCGCCTCCGAACTGGCCAATCCTGAAGCATGCAAATCCTGACACAGGCAACCTAACTGACACACGAGACTGACGACGCGTCGTGTTGCAAACCTCAAACGCGTCGCGTCGCGACGAGTTCTGGATTTCGAATTTTCTTTTATTTTTCAACCTTTTAATAATTTAATTAATTAACAATAATATCCTTAATTATCATTAAGGCAAATAAACTTCATAAATATTATTTATTTCTCGGTAAAATAATATTACAATATTTATCTCGAATTTTCGTTCGTTACACCTTGCGGGGACTGTCTATGATTCTATGCGAGTGGGTCAAGTTACGGGTTGAGATTATTATAATTACATGAACTTGTTTAACAACTATTTTTTCAATATGTGATATTATGGTGACTACTGCTAACTCGCGAGGCGTAAAGTGATACTTGTTTATTTGAAATGTGTCTTGTACTCGTGCAGGTGGCGTAGGTGCATTGTTGCATGGTAAGATAGGGTGCTACTGGGTGACCTTTTAGTTGATTGTATAAATGCCGACTTGTGGCTAACTCTGTAACTAATGAATGTTGACTTTTGAAATGGCGGTTTGACTACGGAGTAACGTAGTGGTTTTTATGACGACTTTTGTATAACGGTTTTTACTAATTTACATTTAATGATGTATTGAAGTCTTCCGTTGTGATGTTCTTAAGTATTTAAGAAAAAATTTAGTTATGAATTTTCGAAAACATGACGTTACATGAAGCCTACCGCTAAGAGATTTTATGTTCTTGAAGCTCCACTTCCCAAAGATTATAGCGTCATCAGCATATTGAAAATGTAAGATCTTTCAATTTTCTTTCCCCCACCGTCACTCCTTCAAAAAGTTTAGTATCCAATGCTTCTTTGAACATTAAGTTGAGACCTTCTACAGCTAGAAGGAATAAGTAAGGGGCTAACAGGTCGCCCTATCTCACTCCTTTTTGTCATTAAATTTACTTTGAAGGTGAGCCGTTTATTAATACCGACGTACGCGAGGAAGATAGGCACACTATTATCCATGAAATCTATCTCGAACCAAAACCCATCCAAAGTAATACATTGCTTTGAGATGCCCAATCAAGACTATCATAAGCTTTTTCGAAGTTAACCTTGAACACCATACTTTTCTCTTTTGTCACCAATGAGATTGATCGGTCTATAGTCACTAAAACACAATAGATTTTCAACTTTTGGGATTAGTATTACGAAGGAAGAGTTGCATCCTTTGGATATTGTAGCTCCACTCTAGAACCAATTTAGTGCCTCCAGTAGATTAGGTTTTATGAGGTGCCAAAAGTGCTTAAAGAAACCAAAATTAGAATTGTCAGGGCTCGGTGATTTTGAACCCCGAAAACTCTTTATTGCCGCTCAGACTTCCATTTCTGTGAATTCTTTTTCCAACTCTTGTTTTTCATGTTCCACAATTGTTTTGAATCTGTCACTACGTAGTTTTGTAGCCGAGTTGTTCGTACATTTGTAGAAGTTCTCAAAGAATTTGAGACTTGAGAGCCTCTCTTTTATAGCCTTGGGGTCTTCAATCCAGTTGTCATTTATTGAAATTCCGGATACATGTTTGTCTTCCAACTTTTCTTTTGACCAAAGCCTAAATTAACTTGTATTCTCGTCTCCCTCCACCCACCGTTTCACTTTCGTTTTCTATTTCGACATGTCTTCAATCTAGTTCACCTTTTTCAGCCTTACTTTCCAACTATTCAATTGTCACTTTTAAATTTTTTATTCTTTTTCTAATTTTTCAAAAAATGTACTGCTCCGTTGTTTTAAAAGAGGGTTTGACATTCTTAAGTTTCTTTAAGAATCTTGAGTCTGAATTTATTGATGTTGCTTCCTTCGCCCACTCAGCTTTGACCATGTCTTCACAAGCTTTTTCCTCTAGCTAGCGTTGAAGAATTTGAATGGTTTTGAGCCTGAATCCACAAAGGAGTTGAACAATGAGATTAGGCATTGATCGAATCATCTTTTCTCTAATGTCTTACATTTAACCATCCCTCATTTTTCCATGAAACCCTCCATTTAGACATCAATCAGGTTATTTTCTTAATAAAATGGTTGAATCTTCTCACATTTGGAGCAATGGAATGGACATTTAATCTTTCTTCATCCCCACGGACTTCATTGAAAACGTAAAAAATTAATCGGATCGCAGCTCGTCGTTGTAACAAATTATTCAAATTACACCACAATTCCTTTTTCTTAATCATATGATCATGAGGCCAATACATTTTAACTATTAGTAATCTTTAGTTTTTACCCACCCATTGGTCCGTTATTACGATAAAACAAAGAGTCATAACCACAGGCATTAACTTTAGCTAAGCAAGAAGAATTTTCTTTAACACTTAAATACATGGGTCGGGTTAGGCTTATGGTTAACATGATAACCAGAAAATGATCCGTTTAATAGTAAAACTATAACATTATAAAATTTTCTTTAACACTTAAAAATTAAATTTTGAAAAGATTATTGTGAATTCAAATAAGTGAGTGACATCTTAAGGCCTAAACCCGCCAAACAAAAGTACATCATTTTGGTATTTCTTATTTTGACTATATGATTTGGTACTTTTACATTTGATCACTTGATAGGTGGTACTTTAGTATTTTGAATCGATTCATAATTTTATTTAATGATGAATAATTTTAAATTATTCGGTTGTTTAATAACATTATTTATTGGTAATTGATAGAATAATAGTACATAATAGTTTTTATTATATTCATTTATATAAGTTGAATAAAAAAGAAAAATCAAAATTTTAATCAACTTGAAACAAATACCGAATTTAAACCTCGAATACTATCAAAACGAACATTGAATATTGAAGTTAGAATATAAACGAAAATAATTTTTCAAATTCTTACCGAAAGCTGGAAAAGAAACATTGACTTTGAAAGATTGATTAAGAAAATCGTAGTTGAAACGAAAAACCGTATTCGAAAAGCGCACTCGAAAACCAAAAAAAATACTCGTGGATTACATTTGGCCTAAAGGGGTCGACCCGAACCCGACACGAAAAAAAATGACACGACCCGAACTTAACACGAAAATAAATTGGTCGAAATTGGGTTGACACGAAACTGACCCAAACCCGACCTAAATTGACAGCCTTACTCTCAGCATTAACCATAGCCTCTTTGTATGCAAAATTGATTTTCATGGACCCCAAATTTCTTCTACTAGGTCCTCCTCAACCCTATCAATTTTTGTTTCTTGTAGACTAGTGATGTCTACCTTTTCTTTTATACAAATCTCTTTGACCCTATTTCTTTTATCTTGAGACCCCAACCCTCTAATGCTCAAAGACACAATTTTCATTTTTCAGTAAGAATCAAACCTCATGACTTGAGGTATCAGATTGTAGATGGTAATGATTCCTCGCACACAAAACACACTTTTTCCCCAACTTTTTAATTTGAACCTCGAGGATCCTTTGTCTCTGGATTAGCTTCAGATTTTGGCTTGAATTCTTCTTTTTTATAAGTAATTTCTCTTTATCTCTATTTTCCTTGGATTTATTGGTTTTCCAACATGTCTCGAGCCATAGCTTTGATTAATTGAATGCTCATTTTCCCCTAACCAAATGGAAGTACCAGCGCTTGGAGTTGTATTCCTTTGTTGATTTCAGTTTCTTTACTTTTCCTATACTTTCCAATGATTCTATATCAGTCTCTTTTTGAGTTTCCGGTACCACCGAGATTAGATTGTATCGCCCCAGCAGCGGATTCCACCAGCAAAGCATTCTTGATTCTACAACTTTAAATCAAATTTGATACTTTCTTAAGGTTTTCAGCTTACATTGCTCCAAACCTTGAAGGGATTGGGATTTAGAATTTTCCCCTTCCTCATTCAATGAGTCAGTTGTCTAGTAAACTTCACCACTAGTTTGCTTTTCAGCTAAATTAATGTTGACCCTAAATTGCACTTTTGAACACGACGAGTGAACTTTGTCATCGGCAAATTCCTTATCATTATTTTCATCCTCATCTGATGACCAATGACGTTCTTCCGAATTCCGACTATCTTCCTGGGCTGACTCTATCTCTTCTTCCACTATATCGACCCAACCTTCCTCCCTCGTAAAGATCTCCTTTGATGATCCTTGTGTTTGATAATGGATCTATTGATGAATTGATAATCATATGAAGTACTTATAAGTACTCTCCCGGAAACCATGTTGGTGTTCTCACTCCATTCTCATATTTTCGTCGACACCGTATGGCCCCATCTAAGTGCTATTTTTTTGAAGTTTGCCGCCAACCATAGGTTCAGAAGAAGCATGTAGATCTTAATCCATGTTAGACTTGATCAGCTTGAATAGTCTATAGACCAAATCCTGATATTGTCTAGCCAATCCCACAATTCTTTAGTTTTATCTCTTGCCAAATCTTCGAATGTTGTTCTTGAATCACGGATAACCAAGATCTCCATACCTCCCAAGAATTTACCACTTCCTATATTAGGGCAAGGTTTGAAAAATAGTTCCAAGTCTTCTAGAATCTCATCATGTTTGACTTTAGCTATCAAACATCTCTCCAAAATAGCCTCCGTCTCGATAACTTTGAAATCTTCTCCCTGTTGGATATCAAGCCTTTATAACTCACACTCAAACTCACGAATATGTATGCAATTAAAATTGTAGAAGGAAAAAAAAATATCAACACTTGCAGGTGAAAAGATGTACGTCTTCTGCTTCTAAATTCATCCATTAAAATGGAAACTAACTACGTATTTAAATAAGGAAAATAAAACACCCAACTACCCTAAAATAATGGAAAGACTAATGGAAGTGGCTATCATGCTGACCTATTCTTTGTGAAACTTTCTTGACCAAGCAACACAAAAATACTAAATACAAAACACATGCTAATTAATTGACTGATCCTCAATTAAGTTACTCAATCGGACACTTCATTAAAATAACCTATCAAGATTAAAATCCCAACACTCCCGTCCCTGGTCTTTGTTTGTTCTTGTATCCTTTCGCATGATTTCTTCTTTGTGGTTTCTCTTTTCGGCAAGGTTTCTTGTAATCCAACTTTCCAGTAACCACATCTGTTAATGATCTTTTGTCTCTAGCACTCCACATGTTGCGGAGTGATGTTCTAACTTCTTGGGGTTTTCCTTTATATTTCTCAAGCTCTCCTTCTTGAATGATTTTCCTTTTGCAATAAAACACCTTAGTTTGTACGATACTCCATTTACCCTTCTTAACATAGCATCAACATCGTGGAAATCCTTGAACCTCACAAACCTAAAGCGGCGGACTTCAGTAACCTTGCTGCTAAGTAGATGTCTATTGTTTTCCCTAGTATTTTGAATGACTCCCAAAGTTTTAAAGTTCCAGTTTCCTTTGGAAAGTTGTAAAAGAAGAAAGATATTCCGTCGTACCCATAGTTCGATGTTGTTCCAGTTTGCCTTATAAGTGATCTTCTCGTATCGTTTCTGAAAATCCAATTGAATCTACGTGCTTCTCTCTTCCACTCTCTCTCATCTTTTTGTAAAATTTTCTAGTTAATGGATGTTACTATTAAATAAATATTATTGTTTTAATATGATATATAGATCTCCCTTCTCTAATAAAAGAGTAAATGGGGGACACTTGTCACATTTCTTGATCATTGTTTCCTATTTTTCCCGCCCATCATGTCATTCCTTGGTATTGCCACGTGTCTTTGCCATTCTTTCATGCTTCTATTGTATTTCTTCCACAATCCAGCTCCTCGCTAAAACTAGGTTCTGCCTCTTCCTATCTGTACATGTTCTAATTTATCAAGGATGAACCCTAATTTCTCTTTTTTAAGTTTCAAGAATTGATTCTTGATTTTAAGTTTCAAGAATTGTTCATATTTTCTGATTTATCTATATATGGTCACGTGAGAAAGAGAGAGAGATTAGAAGCAGCGACGGCGATCGACTGCATCAAGCGACGTCCATTAAGGACCGACCGTGAAGCAATTAAAGGTATTGACTGCGATTAGGTTTGGTTGAGAGTCGAGTTCAGTGTCGTTCTTTCCATTCGGCAACACGTAAGGTTAGTTCATCTCTTTTGATTCTTAGTATTGACTGCGATTAGGCTTGGTTGCAGTCATGCGATGCTTCTGACGGGGCACTTCTTTTCGGTTATTGATCTGTTCGCTTCTGAAGGGGCACTTCTGATTTTTATTATTAGTTTAACAACTTTTTGGTCTTATAGGTTGAAACTGATATGTTGTTATGGGTTTTAGTATTCTTTGGTTGCAAGAATTGAAGAATTGAAATGCAATTGTATGTTTAATTCATTAGCTATGCATTGACATAATTTGTATTGTTGCTTGAAATCCTATTAAAATTGTCTAAAATTTTATGTTGATTATATATGTTTACCAATTGTTCGATGAACCGACTATGAATCCACATTGTTTAATCTGTTATATATAATCTATTGTATTTGTTAAGGTTTACATTTCGGTAGGAGTTGGTATGCATGACACCTGCTAGATTTATTTTTATATACTTATAAATGTAATATTTAGTTTTAGTAAATATGGGGAATAAAGAGATATGGTTGAATTAGTAACATAATTGGTGGCATTGTGACTGGTGAGTAAAAGGAAGGGTTCATGGATTTTGGCTTATAAATTGAGTATTAAACTCTACTATACCAAAGATCTCTACTAATCATCCCCATCCCCATCCTCATCCTTGACTTTGTATATCATTTATAAACTACTTTTAGCTCTCAAGAAATCTTCAACCTCTGTTAAACTCTTAATCAAAGTGTTCATAGGCTAATGCCAATGATATCTCATTCAAACTATAACTTTATAAATCTGGAAAAAAACCTTAGAGAAACATCCATAATCTGATATCTACAGCTGTTAGTCATGTAAATTGGTAAAGTTGTAGATCATTTTTGAGAAATTTATAAAGCCTTGAGCTGGCAAAGCGGGTCTATCTAGTTAGAGATTAGCTAAACTAGTTTTGGGGAGTTCTCTGTTGATTAGTTTTCTCCATTTATATTGACTACATTATTAATTGTCTTTAAAGATAATTTCTTTCCGTTATGAGTGTTTCTATTTGTTATATATGCTTTTCTCCCACCAGGCCTACCTACTACTCTAGGCTATTCATACTTCTTTAGAAATTTTGATATTAATTTTATTTTTCTATTGGCACCAAAGACATGATCTTTTCTTTTCTTCTTATTTTCTGCTGTAGCATGTCAATCATTTCATATCTCCATCTGATTTTCAGATATGAACTTTTGTTTTCCATATCCTTCCTCATGATTTGCGTGACACTCTTGTGTTGGAATCTAAAAGAGATCAATTGTTGGAGGTAACCGATTTTCCAGATACCCATAATAGTTGTAATGTTCTGTATGTAGTATATGTCATAGACTCATAGTATATACTATATAGTGGCACATTGATAAAAGCATAAATTAAGCATAAGAACGAATTTGTTGATATTTATTTCAGTTATCAACCTTTTCACGCTTTCCGTGAAGTTTACATTTATAGTAAGGTTTCTCAAGAACTTTCTTGGTGATTAGGTACTTTAAAATTCTAATTATTCTTGGTTATTTTTAATGGCTACTTAGAGGGTATGGGTGAAATATATTCAGCTTAAGTTATCTATTTTTAATACACGTTTACATTTTGTTCAACAATTTATTCAAATCATATTTATCAATAAATAATTGATCAGCTCCCATTTTTCCTCAAGATCAGTTTAATAAAAAAATGAATTTCTACAGAAATCAATTAATAATTGATCAGCTCCCCTTTTTTCTCAATATCAGTTTAACAAAAAGCTGAATTAACTCAGAAATCAATTTTAAACAACACTAATGATTTCGATTATGTTTGTTACAAAAAAATCGAATTTTATCAGCCCTTTTTTTTTCTCAAGATTAGTAGTTTAAATAAAAATTTAAAAAAACAATTCTTTCCCTCCTTTTTTCTCCACTTAAGTCTACTGTTTTTGTTTTCTCGGAATGGAGAGATTTATATGACTCACTAAGAAACATGTGTTGTTAGTCCCAGATTGAGTACGTAACAACAAATGTTTGTAGAAGGGGGGGTTGAATACAAACTTTAGCTTTTAAAAATTTAAAGACACACCATTATACTTTTATATAATTCTTATTGAT
>JAUEJL010119505.1:0-11948 GCA_032274825.1 Drosophyllum lusitanicum | reverse complement strand
CTGGAATGAAATGGAAGGAATCACATTACTTATGCAATGGTTCATTTCATTCCTGCATTATTAACAAACAAGTTTTTTCTATTACGACGGAATGACTTATTCAATTCTCTCTCTCAATCATCCATACCAAACACAACCTAAGTTTCGTTGTATCTACTAGCGACTTGCTAGTATGTTTAGATCTTTTATTCAGTAAATCGTTTGTCATTCAAAAAAAAATCCTCTTCGTATTCATGGTATATTGGTATTGATGTATTCGATGCGACATTAACATTTTGGACTAAAAAGGCGTTTGGGTACGTTGCAATTTGCGGTGTTTAATGTGAGTTACTTATTTTTTGAAACGATTCCAATAGAGGAGGTCAAGGGTTCAATTTCACCGGTTTCAATCAAGGGTTGGCTTGAAGGTTGTTTTGGAAACAATTACGGGTAACATTAGTTAGACCATATACATCAGAAACAAAGACTCGACACTCCCGAAAAACTTGAACAAGGAAAAAATCCCTTTTAATAAAAAATGTGAGTGGCTTATTTTGGTTGCCAGCTTTTTTTTTAATTATCGTAACACAAGTTTTGTGGATTCATATAAGTTTTTCATTCTAGATTAAAAAATTGTATAAATGTTTTAAATCTTAATTATATGATTATCTTATTCTGAAATTTGAAATTATGATTATAAGGTATTGGTTTTGCTTAAAAAAAAATAGTAATATGTATCAAGTGAAAGGTTCATTTGAGAACCGTTTTTATTGCGAGAATCGCGAGAACCAATCTTAACCGTCCAATTCCCCTCCTTCAATTGAATTGCCCACCCATGAATTCCTTACATGCACCCTGCCACACTCAATCCCCTCACGCTCTTCATCCATAAATTCCATTATCCAAAATGAACGGCCAAGATTGGTTCTCGCAGTTTTCGTACGAAAAACAGTTCTCGTTTATATATATATATATATATATAAAAGTTAAAATGAGAACTATTTTTCATGCAAGAATCGTTTGTAACACCATTAATAACCCATTAATAAGGGTATTTAAGTTATTTATATGTTTACCCAACTATTAATAGGGGTATTTTGGTAATTATTAGATTAACTTAATTTTTTCAAAATACCTCTCATGAATGAGCCCATTAATGAGTCATTAGAATTCTTATCTATTGATTTTTTTAATCAAGCACCAAGATTGGTTTTGACAGTTCTCGCACGAAAAACAGTTTTCGTTTGAACCCTGACCTATATATAGGGAATGGTTCATTTGAGAATCGTTCTTTTTGCGAGAACAAATCTTAACCCTTGATTAAAATAAATCAATGGCTAGGAGGGTTCATCAATGACTCATTAATAAGATTATTTTGAGAAAATCAAGCCTCATTAAATAATGACTTATCCACCCAGACACAATTCATGGTTAACTAAACATATAAATGAACAAAACACCCTAATTAATGAGTAAATAATGAGCATTAATGGTGGCTATAAAAACTTTTCGTAGTTCTTACATCAAGAACGGTTCTTAAATAAACTTTTGCCTATATTGTGAAATTGTGATCAAAAGCAAGATCAAAAGAGAACATCTTTTCAGGGAAAACATATCTTGTCCCTTGAAATTTTAATCTAGTTGCTACAAAAATATGATGGTATCAGTAAGAATTACATGAATCTATATAAATTAGATTCATCTATATATTCATCACTTCTTTGTTATCTTGAATTAGAAATAAAGATAATTTTATTAATTTTCTTGATTTTTACAACCGTACTTTATATACTTGATAAGAAATATGTTGTTCCGGAAACCTTACAACCAAACCATACCCTTTTCTCCATCTTATCATAACTCTTTTTTTTTTTAAATAAAAAATGTATTTAGAGAAATTTGTATGTTGATGGTGTAATAATGAAGGGAAAATGAAGGCACATGCATTGACGATCGCATTCATCCACCCCACCACACGTCTACTCCTTTCCCTTCCACAAATTATCATCACAAAAACTACAACCCAATAATATTATATATTATATAATATTAAATAAATAAATAAGCTCTGCCCGCCTGCCTGCCTGCCAATTCACATTCGTACGGAAACTCATTAAATTCACCGACCCCCATACAACGTGCATTTGTCATCCACATTTCTATAAAACTCCCAAGTGACTGTGAATATAAAACCCAAAAAAAAAAACTATGTGCAGTCGCAAGTTCTGCAAATTCACCTCATCATTTATTTATATGTATAAAAAGGAATAACAGAGAATAGAATTGGGAATTAGATTGATCACAATAGGTGACAGTATTCAGGGTCATCTAAGGAATTAGTCGTCGTGGGATACACACATGAATATGCATCCATACGTACATGCCCTGTCGTCAAATCACACAAACACGGCCAGCCAAATGATGACTGTGACATCAAGATGCTAAAATTAATGCGGATTGTGAAATAATATTCATTATTCATTCATAATGTGATCATGTATACATCACCTAATCTTAATCCTGCTCCTTTTAGTTTTTTTAGCTATTAATTAATAATATTTCAAATCAACATCTTGAGATTGGTTCTCGCAACAAAATTACTTCGCACAGACGAGAAGACTGTGTATGTATGAGCAGCAAAATAGATAACCACTTCCCTTGGTGTGTACTTTCTTTACATTCCGCGCAGTCTGTGAGAATGTACTCATAGCCAAAATTTGCATGATGATTGAGCTGGGTCCATTCTCCAGCTGCTTGCTTCTAAATTAAATTGTAGTGATACATACATACAGACAGCTTGCTTCTTGACCCTACTACGACTCTCATTAATCATTTCCATCTTCGTCTTTCAATAAATATTTCTTTTCTTGCCAACTCTCAATCTTCCTGTCATAAACCATGCCACGTTTCTCCACTCATCATCATCATCATCATATTTTCTTTTCTTATTTTTATTTCCACATCACATCATATTTATGAAAATAATAATAATAATAATTATGTCATACCTTGTTAATCATCTTTCTCTTCTTTCTTAATCCTTCCTTCACTTTGTGCGTTTTCTGGTCTCTTTTCCTTTTTTCTGTATGCTTCTTCTGGACCGATCTCCCTACTAATGAAGGCTGCTCCTTGAGTGCAAAACTTTTTGCCACATGTCCCAAGTGAAGCTTTTTCACCATGAATATACTCTTGAGCTCCCCACGATGAGCACTGTACGCCCGCACCCATGAGCAAAATGCATTCTGACCTAACTTCTTTATTTTCGCCTAAACAAAATATATATACAGTCTCATAACTTATAATCAAATAGAAAATTAGAAACCATGATGGAAAATAAATAAACCAGATGCATGCATGAAATGAAGTTTTACCTCGCTGAAGATGAAGGACTCGAGGGACTTCTGGAGAGAAACTACCCATGGATGCATCTCTACAGAAACAAACTTTTTGATATGATGTTTCATACCATATAATGGGAAACCATCCAAAAGCTTGAGCAGCGGATATTCTGTCAACATTACACCATGTTTCTTCAGTTCTTCCAGATATTCAACTTCAATGGGTTGCAGAAATAACAAAGAATCCCCTCTTTCACCCAAACGAGCAGTTCTTCCAACCCTGCACCGCATCCCAGAATGAATTTCATCTCAATAATCACAACTGACTTCTGAGAATTGAAATTCGAAAAATGCAAATGGTGTGTACACGCGTATACCTGTGAACATATTCGCTCGCCTCCCCAGGAGAATCGTACTGTATAATGCATCTGACCTTCGGAAAATCTAAGCCTCTAGCAGAAACATCAGTGGACAGTAAAAGAGCTGATTTTTCGGTTTTAAAAGCATTAAATGTTTTTACACGATCCTCATGCTTCATGTTTCCATGTAACCTCAGAACATTACATTTCACAAATAGCTCCCTTGTTTCTGCATCGGATTGTGAATTTGATAATCCATGAAATTGACTTATGAGTGCATGATGAAAATCAACAGCATCACATGTTGAGAAGAATACCACAATCTGAAACCAAAACAAACAGCTTATTCTTTCTTTGCAACGTAATTTATCACTAGCCTCAAAGCACAGCTTTTTTAATAGTGAAAACGCACACACAACCTAATCTACACCTATGTCCACAACCGGACTTGGACCCTAAACCTTGAGGAGGGTGGAACACCTTAAATCACCATTCACACCTTGATACCGCTAGGCCAAGGGTCCTTGGAGAAAGAATAAGATAAGCTTATAGTGCTCTCTTGCAAGATATATGGAGTGTGTTCTTTTATCTATCACTTTTGACTTCGAATGTCAAAGCTCCAGTTATCAAAATCAGAATCACCACTAATTCATCTACGATTCTTAGAGCAATAGCAAATGGAAAATGGAAAGAGATAACAATAGCATTTTCTGGAAATATTACCAAAATTGGGGATAATAAAAGGTGTCTACTTGGTTCACCAACCGAATGTATTCAGAAAAATACAGGAACGTAGTCCACACGCATACGATGACAAATTTAAGGATAACTTTACCTTTTGGGATGGCTCTCCAGTGAATAGATTCTTTAGAACGGAAAGAAGCACCACAAGGCGAGAACCACACGGCACTGAAGTATAACGAGCCATAAGAAAATTATAAAAAACAAAATCATCAAATACCAGAAGCTATTTCTCCTTTTTCTAATAGTTTACCTTTAATGTATCTCTGATTCAGTTGAGCTGGAAGCTTATACTCTTCATTTGATACTTTCCCAGAATTCTCTAATGTTTCTATTGCATTATCTAATAATGTAGCTTGCTTATTGGATGGTTGTATCTTATTGTCATCAAGACCAATCATAACTGGATTGTTCAAACTAATATTTGCAAGATGATTAACCTTTTGGTTTAGGGTGGCTGACAAGAGCAAATTTTGCCTCGCGATTTCAGTATCTTTGTTTTCAGACATGTTCTGCCTTGACCCCAATATATTAAGTATCTCTTCTATCTCTTTACCAAATCCTAGTTCCAGAATCCTGTTGCCGAATACAACAAATAGGTTGTGAAAAAGGAAACAAAAGGAAAAATCAAACATGTAAAGGACAAATTCTCTGTTTGGGATTGCAAATAAAACCTGTCTGCCTCATCAAATATTATCCAACGCAAATTCTTGTGTATAAATGATGATGTGTGCTTTAAATGATCCAATAGACGTCCCGGAGTTGCAACAAGAATAGATATTCCTAAACACAAATGGTCAAGCTATATAAAGGAGTTGCAATAAATAGCAATCTTATCTCAACTAATGGCTAAAAAAATAACACTGTTTTCCAGGTATATCTCATTTCAAGTGACCTCCTTAGAACCTAATTACTGATAAGGGCTTCGTACCTTTTCGCAACCTGGCTTTCTCTTTTGACCTATTTTCCCCACCCATAATATAACCGGGAACAATCCAATGAAAGCGATGCAATAGCTTCTGCAAATTTTCATATACCTGCATGCATAGCTCATGCGTTGGTACAATGACCAGCGCTATTATCAAGTTGAACTTAAGTTAGCACTTGTCAACACATGAATTTCAAGGTTTCTATTTAATAAGATAATGACTGTGGATACATGAATTCTAAAATAGAAATTCATATGAAAATCAAGTACGCGTACCAAAAGTACCATCAGACCGCTGAATTCTAGGATCGCACTTTTGCAATTGATGAATGACTGGAGCCAGGTAAGTGATGGTTTTGCCAGTTCCTGTAGCTGCATTAACAAGCCTATAATTGTGCATTCAGACACAAAACATTCATTAAATCAGAAACATGGACAACAAACCCAAGAAATGAGAACCATAAAAGGAAAGGTTTGGGAACAGAAATTACACATGTCTTCCAGAGAGAATAACAGGGATAGCTTCAGCTTGAATTAATGTTGGAGCTTCATATCCCATTCTGTCTGTCAATGCAGGCAACAAAATCAAGTCAAATCAGCGACAAAACAAAGAGTCCCATTCTTGTTCAATAAGTACTAACTTAATTGTTCAAAATGCTCCTTTAGTTCAGTTCTGTTCGTTCTCTTAAAGAATTTGGAGAGCAGATGGTTTGAATTTACAAATTCAACTAAGAATATTCTAATCCTTATCTATTTCATTATATTTGTACACAGAAATCGAAAAACCCACCTATGACGGGTTCACACGAAGATAGGCTCACAAAACATACCTCGGAGTTGGTCGCATAAGGCAGGATGAAGGCCAAGACTAGAGAAATCACAAGAAGCGAATATTTCTTTTGATTCCGCGTTACTATTCTTCTTCTTCTTCCCATCCGCCATTGTTAACAGGCTGCTTCTAGTAAAATTAGGGTTTATACTCTAAAACCCTTTTGCATACAATACAACTGTAAACTGACATTAGGGATTCTCGTTCATTTTAAGAACGTAGCAGCAATACCCCCTTCATTTATTTATTTACATACTTTACCCCCCCAAAGATTTTAGATATTACATTGCTGCCCCATTACTTTGAAACTTCTAATATGATATCATCATCATGCCTGAAAACAAACAATTAATCATCAAAAGCAAACGAGAAGCAAATCATAATTTTCAGGAATTCACAGAAGCCGTCGGTGAGCTATGAACTTGTTCATCATTTCTTCTTGTATTCCATCTATTAAAATAAACTCAATTTACAAATTGATTGATGATTGCAAATTAACTTTAGGGTTTTTAATTTTCCATTGAAACTGATATTGCTACCTCAGATGGAATCACAAGACGGTAGGATTGGTGAGATTGATCGCCTGGAGAAAGGGTTGCTGTCCGACACGCGTGAAGAAGAAGATGACGAGGAGCCCATACTGTATTCAGCCAGCTTCGAAGAAGCTGAAGATGATTTCCTAAAGCTTAAGACGACACAGTGGATTCTTTATTCGTTGCTATTGATTTTGGCATGGGGATTCGGGTTGCTTATGATCCTGTATCTTCCCGTGCGCCGATACATACTGCGTAGTATGATACGTTCACGAAAGCTCTATGTCACCCCCAATGCCATTGTTTACAAAGTAATCAATCATTCGTTGTTATTATTCCTTCGATTCTCAGTCTCTATTATCAGTTAATGATTCAGTTGTATGCTTTTTTAAAGAAGATGAAAGTAATCAACAGTAGTGAGTTTTATTTCCTTTTTAATAACAGGTAACTAAGCCAGTTCCTTTTCCATGTTTTGGGGTGTTGAAGAAAGAGAAACATGTGTTGTTGCCTTGTGTTGCTGATGTTGTGATTGAACAAGGTAAAGTATTTTGACATTAGTGGCTACTGGTAGCATATGTTAGCTGCCACTGCTGTATTTAAAAGGCCCCTGATGATCATGGATGTTTATTGTTTCTTAAAAAATCGTCATAATCAGGGTATCTGCAGTCTCGTTTTGGTGTCTACTCTATTCGAATTGAGAATGTTGGTGTAAGAAGGCCACCAAGCGATGATGTTCAAATTGAAGGCATTACTAATCCTCGAGCGTTCAGAAAGGTATACCTGCATTACTCTAAAGGGCATATGTTGTTGATTATATTAGGTTTTAATTTCATCAATTTGTGCAGTTTGTTTTGATGCGCCTTTCAAATATGAGAAATGAAAGCTTCTCCAAGCAAGGTTCTATCCAGGAAGATGCTGGTTCTTCTAGAAATTTGCAACCATATGCTGTGCCGGTATGCTAGTGTTAGTAATATGTATTCAAGGGCCATATGCTTTTGTTAGTGTGTTTGCTTGGTGTCATTGTTTTCATGTTGGTAACTGGCAGATGTGTCCATCAAGATCACTTGCACATGATACAGTTTCTCAAGTTGGTGAGTTTGCAATACTTCAAAAGCTAGAGGAAGTAGGAAATTCGCTTAAGGTATACCAACTGAGTTTGATACTGTCTTTTAAATCATTTTTATCTTTCTTTCTCTTCTTATACATATATATTGGGTTGATATTTGTGCACATTGCAGAGAGTTCAATCATTGATTGAGGAGCGACAGGCAAAAACATCTGAATGTATAGACTGAGGTGGGTACTTAGATTGCTTTATTTTCTTTCGTGATTATTTGTCAGCAAGCCTTGAATGTTCGTCTGAAATTTGCAGGCGTATGTATATCTGTGTTGTGACTTGTGAGTGATTCATTTTATTCTCAGTTGAGGGAGGGTTATTTAGGTGGGAAGAGAAGCTATCAATCAAGTCTTGTGGGCATAGCAAATAAACAATGATGTGAATAGCAAAACCAGAATTAGAGCTGATGAAATCGATTGAAACAGGAAAGAGATAAATGGTTATTCAATTGTGGAAAGCTGAAACTGGTTGACTAATTTTATTTTATTTTTGAAAAGCTGAAATTGGTTGACTGATTTGGAGGGGTATAGAATGAAGAATATGAGCATTAAGCATTGGTTTTTGAGGTGATGATGGTTTGGAATATTTCAATGGAAAGTTTGATAATCAACAGAAGTTGGTGGTGACAAAAACTTAGCCATGTTTGGCTTACCAATAAGTGGACCAATTTTTTTAGGTCAATTTTCAGCATGACAAAATAGATGCAAGGTAGGTAGCTAGCTAGCTATAGCTAGCACAATAATAAAAAGTATGTAATTTGTTAGTTATAGATTGGCATTATATAGGCTTTTTGGTATTGCTTATAAAGGTGCTTCTTTATGCATCTTAAATGTTGTTTTTTTTTTTTAATAAAAAAAGAATGAATCACATTTAGTAGGCAAATAAGCAC
This sequence comes from Drosophyllum lusitanicum, assembly GCA_032274825.1. NCBI lineage: Eukaryota > Viridiplantae > Streptophyta > Magnoliopsida > Caryophyllales > Drosophyllaceae > Drosophyllum > Drosophyllum lusitanicum. The sequence goes on along the minus strand of JAUEJL010119505.1, from coordinate 3,235 downwards.
TAGTTTTACATTAAAAAAATAAAAAAAATTGAAACTTGGATGGTTTTCCTCGGCCAGGAGGATGGGGGCAGAATCGCAGAGCAAGTAGATTACTACTATGAATTATAAATTAGGCAAACCTTGCATACTAAGTAACAAAATATTTTTAAAATGCTGAATAATTGTTTAACCCTTAAACTTTGTTTTACATTTTTGTTTTAATATTTAAGCTTTTTTTAAACAGCTTAAGCTTCAAACTTTCTTTTAGTTGTAAAAACTTTTATATTAATCTTTTTTATACGTATTTTTAAAAAATATAAAATCATATTCCATATCTAAAAGTTTCTAGTGTAATATTAATACGTTTCTCGTATTTTAGCTTCATATAAATTTTATTTGCATCAAGATCTATTTCATTGTGGACTTTGAAAAGTTATAACATTATATTTATATATAATATATGTTTATAATATTTAAGCTCCTTCTGAAATGTGAATCATTTGCGATTACGCCTCTTGCATTCCATCAAAAACACCCCTGCTTTGTAATACCATAGTACCAGAAGGTATCATCTCGTTGTCTAGATGATACTAAAGAAGACGATGACATTTTCAAATATAAAATATTACAAACGTTAGAATGAGGTGAAAAGGTAACATATATCAACGAACAACCACCCACCACCCCTTTTCTTGGTCAATTGAGAAATCAACTTACTCCATCACCTCCTACTCTCTCTTCCAATGACAAATAAACCCACGACCTCTTCTCTCGCCACAAGCTACAAGTGTTTTTGAGTTTGAGGTAGCGGTGACAATTTAATCATCCACCTCGCTCTTCCGGCGACGATTTCACTCATATCCGATACAAAGTTCGGGGTTTTCATTTGAGTTAGAGCAGTAGGTTTTTAAAACTAACGACGACTTTATCAACAAAAAAAATTATCAATCGTATCCTCAACCGCCACCGTATTATCCACAATTTCTGCAATGTCAACCACCACCATAAGTGACCGACTCCGAACCCAAAGCCTCCGACCTTCGTCGTCGACGTAAAGGTAAAAGGGAGGTTGTTTAAACTACGGAGAAGAAATTTGGTTGGACCCATGGAAGAAAGGTGTTTGGCCGAGGGTCGGGTCAACGTATTGGAAGATAAACAAGTCGGAAACTCTCAAAGCGCCGATGCATTTTGATTTCAAGTTCAAGAGAAATTCAACATGTTCGTTGGGTCAACAATATGGACGTTTGATCAACTTACTTCCAAATGGAGGATCCTATCACAAAAAGTAGGCATATTCAACTGCTACTATACGAGGTTAGGCCATGATAGGTCCTCCGGTGCGAGTGACGAGGATATTATGAGACGAGTTCGTGTGTCATACACAAATGAAACGGGGAAATAATTTGGTTCTTACGAAGCGTGAGAAATTTTAAAGAACTCGTCAAAGTGGCGGGCTCAATCGACGGTGGTGGTAAAAAAGAAACAACGGGCTCTGTTGGTGGAGGATGAAGTCGAGTACGAACCTGTTGTTGATCTCAACGCAAATTTCAAAAACGAGCTTTTTGGTAAGGATCGTATTCCTCGTTCATTCGGAAAAAGAAGAAAGATAAGGTCCAAAAAAGTTTGTCCAATTCGGACACTTCTGAGCGTACTTATTATATTCAAAAGAGATCTATGAACGACTTGATATGTTAACTACTTACAAGACGGAGTTGGCGGCGTAAAAGAAGAAGATAGTGGTTAGGATACGAGAAAACAAGTACTTGAAAATTAAAATAGAAGAATTAAGTTTTTAACACACCTAACGACTGTTGTAGACGAGGAGAAATACCGGAAAGCCATACTTGACTTCAAACAACAAAGTCGTGAAAAATATAATAATCAAGTATTAAGCGTAATTGTTTAAGCTTTTTATTTTTAGTATTAATCGTACTAGTTAGTGTTTTTAAATTTTTAGTATTGTAATATTTTAATTTTAATGGAATGAAATTTTAGTTATTTTTTTTAGTTAATATGTAAATATTAATCTAGTATTTACTTCATAAATATTATGAGATTTATAGAAAAATGAAGATAAAAAGAAATTGGTGCTGACGTGACGGTTAGTGATAGCAGTAATGTTAATTATTACTGTGAATGGTTAGAGCTTCCGCAATGATAAGTGATATAACTAACCGTCATGTCAGTATAACTAACCCATTACTAAACAGTCATAGTGATACCTAGCATCACTACCCTTAAGGCCTTAATGAACCCACACACAATTATTTATCTTAAATCCCGTTAGTTGAAAAAAAGAAGAAAAAAAAAGAAATTTGATGACGAGGTCATTGCCTCGTCACTAGCACGATGAGCTCGGGGATCACGAACGGAAATGAGTTGGTCACAATGAAGAAGACGATGAAATGTCTTCGTTGTGCTTTGTTAACCCCTTTCATGTGCACCTATTACGAGTGTTATTAGTAATAAGTTAGTGATGCTGTCATAACGACTATCCACCTTATAACTCATAACATCATGCCGACACTGGGAGCGCATTCGCGTAATGTTTGGGAAGCCTGGCAAAGGCCCGAAGGTCTTCAGACCAGAGTTATCGGCACCTATGAAACTGTAACCCCAATCTTATGTGGTAAACACAGGTTATTAATTAAAAGCTTGTATTAAAATACATTTAAATGGAATCTTTTAGAACTTGAAAAGGTTTTCCTTTACAACAAACTCATACATACTATAAATCTATATATTTTATCTCAAATAAGACTTGAACCTCAACAACTAAATATATAAATATCTTGGATACCTTGATATTGCTAATAGACTAAAAACTTTTTGATTAAATTGGAAAAGTTATAAAACATGTTTTACCCGTTGAAATTGGTAAACTTAAAAAATGAATGGTACTTGTTTTAAGTTCACTGGAGTTGGTGTCTCCATTATTTTATGTCATCTATGGCTTATTAAGATGCATTAATCAAGGTTATTTTAGAAAAATCAAGTTTTCGCTAATAACGGTTTATTCTAACGTAATTTACGGTTGGGTAAATATATAAATGACCAAAATACTTATATTAATGAGTCATTAATAATGTTACAAATAGTTATCGCAGTTCTCGTTTGAAACTATTATATATATATATATATATATAGTGAAAACTGTATCATTTGAAAACTGTTTTTATTACGAGTACCGTGAGTACCATTTGTAACCGCCGTTAATGCTTATTAATAGGGGTATTTTGGTCTTTTATATAAATTT
>JAUEJL010119494.1:0-11949 GCA_032274825.1 Drosophyllum lusitanicum | reverse complement strand
ACATTCAATGATAACTAAAACAAGAACATTCAATCAATGAACATGAAATGGTAAATTTTCCATTCAATCAATGAGAAATGATAACAAGAGCATTTAATCAAAAACAGAAGGTGAAATCTCTTTTTCTTTTGCACTCGATGAAGATGAAGATGAAAAAATACTGTCTCTTGTGCAATAGATGAAGATGAATGTGAAATCGCAGGTACTAATTGATGAAATCAAAACCATAAATAACCTAGATCTGAATCTAACTCACCCACATGAACCCTAAATTGATGGGTTAATAAAATCGCCAAATGAACCAAAATCAAAATCGAAATAAAAAACCCAGATGAAAATTAACCCAAAACGTAAGATGAAGATGAAATCGAACAAAAGCAGATGATAACCATTGATTAAGAAACCCAAAATCAAAAGTTGCAAACATGGATCTGACAATCAAGAACCCTAAACCGCCGATTGAGAATCAAGAACCCTAAACCACCGATTGAGAACCAAGATCCCTAAATCTCTTAGATCGGGAAACTCATGAACCCTTCGAACATATGAGTCGCTACTATCGAACCCTTCGAACAGAGGAAAACACAGTCGAACAAAGACCCTTCGAAGGTTTCATAACTGAAAACCCTTGATTCGACCAAAATCATGTGAAGATAGAAGATGAAAACCCATCGACGAAATCTTTGAAGATGAAAATCACATATGAAAACCCTAAATTGCAAGTTAGAAACCCTTAAGATGATGATGAATCGAAGCTGAATATGAAATCACATGTTGGAAACCCTAAATAGCAAGTTGAGAACGATGAAGATGAAGATGAAATCAAAAATCATTCAGAGGAATGCAAGTTAAGAACAAAGGATCTGGGGAAACAATAATATATTAATATGAATAATTATATTTTTATTAAAAATAAATATTTATTTTATTTGGAATTGTTTTTTAATTTAAAACTCCATGTCACATGCCAAGTCATTAGCCACGTCAGCAAAACTGGCGCCACATCACTATGTTACCTGCTATAGTAGGTTTGATGCATTAAATGGTAACTTTTGGGAGTCTAGTACATTAAATGGTAACTTTGAAAGTTTGATACACACAATAGCAAAAGGCGACAAGTTGGATACATATTTATGTGCTAAACCCTAGAAATTTTGATAAACTTCCAACACTTCTACAAAAAAAAAATTATTAACTAAATAAAAAAGTATTTATTTTACCAAAATATATCAAACTTGTCACTTTTGTTATAGTGTGTATTGGACCTTAAAATTTTTTATTGTGTGTATCTAACATTTAATTTGTCGTTATTGTGTATATTAAACTTTATATTGTATGCATCAAACTTATACATTTGTTCGTTTTCTATGTAACCAAAATACATATAATAATAACAAATTAAAAGTTTAATACACATAACAGAAACTTTTAAAGTTCAATACACACAATAGCAAAACGTACAAGTTTGATACATTTTGAAATTACATACAAACCTACTTATATATTATACATGTGTATACATATATACATGATGGACTACATTTATATATACTTGATTATAATTGGCCCATTTTTACTTAGTATGACCATGAAAAACCAAATACGATTGTGAATTATTAGGTTTCACTTGTCTGGCCTATGTAACTTAGTATGACTATGAATCATCAAGTTTGATTGTAATTTATTATGATTGACCACCGATCATGTGTCACTATGATTGGCCCATTTTAACTATTTATGTTTGTGAATATCCAAGTACGATTGTCAATGACCATGTCTAACAATGGACATCTCATTTTAAACAAGTGTGATTGAGATTGCCAAATTCGACCGTGACTAACTATGATCAACCACTTTTGAAGGGGTGAAAGAACTGGTGGATGTGATTGGTGGTTTAGGTGCAACACTAGGGATTATTGTTTCCAAGTACCCTAATATTAAGGGCATCAACTTTGATATGCCTCAAATGTTGGCAAGCAGATCCAAGTTAGTCTTGATTTTCTGGCAGTAAGCATCGATTGAAAGATCGCCAATGGCAATGGTGCGAAGGTCATTGTCGAGTTCAATTGCTCGCGCATTTTTGTTATCCCGAAACAAGTTTTCAAGACTGATCCATACATATCTTGCCGTTGTATTCTTCTTGAGAATCATCTGGAGAAGTCTTGGAAGATAGTGCCATATAACCAAAGCTTGATGTTGGATTCTAGTTTGCGCCATTCCCCATCATTGGGACCCGAGGGTTGAGAGGAGCCATCGAGATGTCCAAGCACACTTAAGCCAATACAGTGGGTTTCGAATAACTCATGTCAGGCATCATAGTTGAGTTTTTCGAGATCAAGAGTGGGGGGAATGTATGTTTTTATGTTGGTGATGCCATAGGGTTTTTCGAAGGAAAAAGAGGAAGAGCCGACCATAGGTAAACGTAGAAGAAGAAAAGGAAAAAAATCAAGTAATAGATGAAGGGGAGGATCGGCGGTAGTCAGGCTGCCAAAGGAGAGGCAGCGTCACAAGGAGGGGCGACGACAAAAGCTAGGGCAGGCTAGGAAGCTATGATACCACGCAAGATATTATTTTCCCGTAACGAGAGTTTTCTTATTAAACATAATATAAATAATGTTATAAAGGTACCCATGATAGACTATAAATGGACCAAACTAACTATCTAAGATACGTACAATCTATATACACTAATAACAGATTCTTTAACGCAACTAAATTTAAGATATATACAAATTTCATCTCGTGACAAAGTAAAAAAAAAGTGTGAAACCCCAACTACAAAAAACAGACAAAACTGTAAGCGATTGAAAATTTATTTAATTTATTAGTATTGATATATTTATATTAAATTAAGAACTTTGTTCAACGGTTTAAACGTTAATAAAAAAGTATAAATTCGTAGATTCTAGAATGTGGAAGACGGGAAGATCCACCGACCCGGTAGTTGCCCCCCATCCATCTATATAAAGTCATCATTAGGCTGTTCTATGATTCGCTCAAGGCTTCTCTTTTTTGACTCCAGAATCTCCGGTAAGAACCGAATGGTCTCTGTTTCTCTTTTCTGTTTTCAATTAAAATTTCCTAGAATGCATTAGATTGTTGTGTGTTTGATCTCAAGTTCCCCCGTAACGCAGTGAATTTGTACGAATTTCCGTGATTCATGCTTCGATTGCTGCTGATATATGAGACGTTATATGATTAATTCCATCGTACGATTGATGTTTGCAATACTTTAGGATTTATAGTTGGCCGTTAATTTACTCGCCGATCTAAGTTCAATATATGTAGTATGAAGTCTCTGATGTTAGTCTAGGCATGGATTTATGCGATGTTCAGATGTTCGATGAGAAATTGTTAGTTTTTTTTTTCTTTTTTTCCCTATAAATATTTTCCGATACACATTTGTTGTGTGCTTAGTCTAAAGTTTCTCCCAATTCTTCGAATTTGCTTAATTGTTCCCCACATGTGAGGGGTTTTTGAGGATTTCTCGTATGCTTCCCAAATTTGGTTGTCTTCATCCATTTGATGTTTGTTTGGTCTCAAACTATCCCCTGATTCTTGGAAATTTCAATAGAAAACTTAATGATATTGCCTTCAATTACAACTGAAATGTGAGTTGCTTTATGTATAATGTTGTCATATGTCTGATGTTCGCAATTCTGTAGGATTTCCAGTCAACCTCCATTTATTTTCACCTATGGAACTGCAATATGTATATGTAGAAGTTTGTGATGTTAGTCAAACTATCATGTACATCTGACGTTTTGATTAGAGATTAGAAAGTCTATTGGAAAAAGTCATCAATTTGCTTTACCATTTATGGTCTTTGTTGTTAGATATTTTTTGGGGGGCTTTTTGTGTTTTTGTTTAATGGTTGAGCCTTTTATATGATTTCTAGTTTCTGTTCGTAAGTTATTTGGAGGCCAAGAGTGACATGGCTGGGACACCTGGTTAATGATGTGATTTCCTTGAAGAGAAATTTCTCTTAAGGTTGAGAGATCTTCTCTTGAGCAATTTCTGGATAACTGGACTTGACATTTGGTACAGTCCCTTTAAAAAGTGTTAAAGAAAGAAAGAACCCTGAGAACGCGTTAGCGGTAATAGAGGTGCTAAATAAACACCATAGGTAGTCAAAGAGTAATGGGAAAAGGCCCCCTTTTATTGTTGGCCATCTCTTCATTGTGTAATGTTCGTGTTTTGCATGTTTGTCCATCGGAGCTGGGGTTCATGAAATGCTAATATAAAATCCATAGGAGGCGTTGTATACAGGATTTTGAGAGTCCTCATGTAATGTAACAACTTCAGATTTTAGTGACGTTTTGTAGGGAATAATGAAGAGGGTAAAATAGTCGCAGAGAACTGTTGGAAGAAGCTTCAAAGAGCGTCTTAGATGCCATGAGGGTCATTAGGGGGACCACTGTCTTAGCGTATAGCCCAATAGCAGCAGAATGAACATAATTATTTGAGGAATTATGTTCTAATTCGTAGCTTATATAACTTGGGGATGGTGCTGAATTTTGCAAATCGTTTTTGTAATCTGCGTTATTGATTATCTTTGATAACAGATGCTTTTCTGGAAGCCTAATTTGCATGATACACCTCTTTTGAATGATGCTCTGTAGTTCTTTTGTTAATTGTTACTTTTCTTTTGTCTTAATGCGTATCTTTTTGTTTGAACAGAGCTCATTGTTAATCATTTTAGCGCAAAGAGAGGGTATTTGTAGCATCCTCAACTTCCATTTATATTATAAATTGTCAAAATTCACAGATGGCTGAGGTACTTTACTCTACCTGATAATTCTCGTTCATTTTCAGAAACTTTTTACATTCGGACAACTCTTTTACAGGAATAACATTGTAGAATCCACTAATTCAGTAATTCCTTTATATTGCACCTGTCTTTTGCATCTAATTATACAACTCGGGATGTCTAATAATCACTTTAAAATTCCATTTACAGGAAGGTTATAAGGTTAGTTTGCATGTGTATGATCTAAGCGGAGGCCTTGCTCGTCAGCTGTCCATGTCATTCCTTGGGAAAGCTATCGAAGCCATATGGTGACTGTCCCCTTTCTTTCCTTTTTCGTCAACATGATATTTCCATCTTGGGCTGGTCGGGCAGTTTGGGTCAAAACTGGTTAGGCCAACCTGCACAAAACCTTTTTTTGCCTGTCTAAATTAGTAAATTTATCAGATAACTAATGTTCGAAATGTGATTACCATGATAGTCTGATTTTTGGAATAAAGCGAATTAGGAGATTGTATGTTTTTAAATCCACTTTATGTGAATTCTACCCTTTTGATCTTACCACCCGCTCAAGCCGTTTTCAATTTAACTATTTTTTTTCATGTTAACCTATTTTGCCTGTTAGGGGCAAAGTGTAGATTGTAGGACAACCATGTACCTATAATTCTATAAATGGGTTGAAATGCCTCCTCTAACTGTGACATGGTGAATCAACTATCCGCCTAAAAAAAATAGGCACACAGGTGTGGTGGTATATGGCACAGAGTACTATTTTGGCGGTGGTATTCAACAAATACCTGCGGGAACAGCACCATATGGATCTCCACTCCGAGTGATTGATCTTGGTGTCACCCATGTCCCAAAAGATGTGTTTGAGATGTATTTACAGGAGATAAGTCCCCGCTACACTGCAGAAACCTACAGTTTAATGACACACAACTGTAATAACTTTAGCAACGAGGTTGCACAGTTTTTGGTGGGTGCCTCAATACCTGATTACATCCTCAGTCTCCCTAACGAAGTGATGAGCAGTCCAATGGGTGCACTTATAAGTAAGTTTCTTATCTCGAGTCATTATGTTCAATTCATATTGCATCAATTATGAATTGAAGTTCACGTTGATTCTCATTAGAGGTGATGGAATTGGCCGGTTGGAGTGTTGGACTGATTGGGTAACAGGTCAAAGTGTTTTAGTTTAAAACCTGTAATTTTTTTACAGGTCAGGTGCAGTTGACCCATAGCACTATTCGTTCTCAAGTTTTAAGCTCTTTTCTAACAATTTGTTCTATAATTTTGTTTACAAAATTTATATTCCTTCTATACAAACATACTTTTCTGAATAATGATTTTTGAGGTTCTGTGCATTAAAAATACATTCAAGTGTCTTTCAACCAGTCTTGCCCATTCTCTTTTAGCAATTCTTTTTATTAGGGTTTGACTTGTTAGGTATAATGCATAACCCAAATCAGCTCATATTCTTATAAATTTTGTATGTATCGCAGTGCCTATGATCCAGAATTTGGAGACCACATTGAGGGCAGGTGCTGTCCCACAAGCTCCTCAATTTAGGCCCTCTTCGGTGCAACGCTCAGTTCCTCAACTATCAAGGAAAGTCGATACATCATCAGAAAGCCAGGAAACTGCTAGTGCCAGCAATGGTGATGCAAAGTCAAAAACTGAAAACAATGTCCCACCTGCAGTTGTGCCAGCTGGTACACCACAAGGGAAACCAGCAGTCGATCCCCTAGGAGATGCAAGAAACAAAGTGCAAGAAGAAATAGGGAAGGAGTTTGCTGCAATCATGGCTAGTGGGACCCTCAGGGCCAGTGAAGCTGCAGCACTTGCAACCAAGAAGGTGATGCAGAAGTATGGTCACATGAATACTGCACAAAGCTGAAACAGGTTTTGTGCTCTATTTTTTTCTTAAATCGTTCAATTGGATGGTGTATCCCATTTAAGAATTGTACTTTGTTTGTGACAGGAAAATAAGTACATTTTTGAAAATATTTATTTACTCTCTCCACAAACAAATGTTGGGTATCTTTATGGTATTATGCGATGGAGCCTAGGCTTGTACTTCACTTGTCCTGTTGTCATTTGTTGCATTCTTGTTCTTTCACGAGAATGATACTTTCTTTAAAAAGAAAGGGATAATTGTTCGAAAAAAAAATATATATATTTTATATAAGACCAACGAATCACGAATACCCATGTGAAGATACGAGTACTTTATTTACTTCCTATAGAGAACAAATCTCGGCACATTTGTGGTATATGAAATTGAATGACTCTGATTGTTTTACATTCATTACCTGTCATGTTTCGCTCCTATTAGCATTTGAACCCCATGACTTGACCAGGCTGCACCTTGTTCGAACCCTATTCATCTGCTCTCATCACCCTTGTTCCGACTACTTCATGGCTACGAGTAAGTGGTCTTGGGGGCGGAGTATTCATTTTGATCGTACTGGATCCTTCACAAGGGAAGCAAGGGCTGCAACCACATCGCTGATTGATGGACGGACAGATGCATCAATACTAAGACACATGGCTGCTATGGCTAGCACCTGGCTTAAATCGGCCCGTGGGTAATTTCCTTCAAGAAGTGGATCCACCAGTTCTGCATATTTGTGTGGGTCCTTGATCCTCGGTTCCGCCTTTTTAATAGAATTACATTATTTAGTAAAAATGGAGTGCACTTTCAGTTGTACTTGTGGATACAACCCTTGACACATGATGTATAACACAAAATAGGGCTAAACCATGAACTTACCCAACGGACGAGATGTAACTCCTCGCTCTTCCTCGTTAAGTCAACGGCTCTCCTTCCTGTGATGAGCTCCAACAATACGACCCCATAGCTGTAAATATCTGATTTTACAGTTAGCTTACCTGTCTTTTGATACTCGGGTGCACAATATCCAAGCGTTCCCATCACTCTTGATGTCACATGTGTCTTATCCCCAACCGGACCAAGCTTGGCTAGCCCGAAATCAGAGAGTTTGGCGTTGAAATCCTTATCAAGCAGTATGTTGGAGGACTTCAAGTCACGATAGATAATAGGTGGGTTGTTTGTCTCGTGCAAATACTCTAAACCTTGTGCGGCTTGCAAGGCTACTTTTATTCTTGTTGACCATCCAAGCGACCTCTTTCCAGGTGGAAGATCTGCAAATTGAAAGAGGTGGTTTGTGAGTTGGTGGTTGCAAGTTAAAGGGGGTTTGAGTTTATATGTATTGGTGTGGCTCGAAATGAGTTGGTTGACTTTCGAGATTATTTGCTCTAAGAACGCATAAACTTTCGTACAAGAGATTTAGGATCATGGTATGTAGTGTACCTAGTAGATGGTTTTCCAGAGAACCTGCAGACATGTATTCATATACAAGTAATCTTTGATCTCCATCTGCACAATATCCAACTAGCCTTACCAAATATGGATGACAAAGATGGCTTAACATCATAACCTCGACAAGAAACTCCCCGTTTCCTTGTTTCCCGTCACGATTTAGTTGCTTCACAGCTACAATCTGAGCAAAAAAAACCCGATATCATATGATTACATGAATACGAGTGTAACATAAGTTAAAAAAACTACATTCAAAGTTCTATAAATCTTTAGATCACCTCGCCCGTTGTATCTAGTTCTCCTTTGTAAACTCGCCCGAATCCACCTTCCCCTAGGAGACATTCTTCCTTGAAGTTCTTTGTAGCTATCACCAGCTCCTTAAAGGTGAAGTTTTTTGCTGCCACATTGTTGTTGGCTTGATTCTTGGTCTTGATCTCGGTTCTGTGCCTTTTAGCTTTGTTACGGCCCCTTTTCGGGGCAAAGACTTCCTGGTTCTGGATTTCGGCTGAACCCCTTTTCTTATTCTCTGCAAAAATGGTTGAAAATCCGTCAAATATGATGAAATCCGACAGAAACTGAGTTTCGAATGGTTTGACAGGAAACCCGATACTTACTAAATGGAATGAAAGGAAGGCATTGGTTTTTCCGATTTCTCTTTCTCAACCACTTGGATCGTTTCTTCCCTTGTATTCGAAAATGAAAACGCAGTTTTCGTGTTTTTCCTTGAGCTGAATCTTTCTTAGGAAAACACGAAAACAAGTTCAGGTTCGGTCTCTTTGTTCGTTTCTTATGTTTCTTTGCTTGTTTTGAATATTGTGCCTGAAAACATGAGAAACAGTTCAAGTTTCGCGTCTTTCCTTCTGTAGAATCTTGTCTATGAAAACACGAAAAGCATGTCATCTTTCGTGTCTTTCCTTGTGTAGAATCATTTGCTTGGAAACATGAGAAACAATTGATCTTTCGTGTCTTTTCTTGTGTTGAATCGTTCTTCTCTTGTTTCAGATCTCGTGTCGGAAAACACGGGAAGCAATTCGTCTTTCGTGTCTTTCCTTCTCGTGTTTGGAAACAAGAAAAGCAGTTTATGTTTCGTTTCTTTTCTTGTTTTGGACCTTCTGTTGAAAAACATGAAAAACAATTCATGTTTTGTTTCTTTCCTTCTCTTGAAAAACATGAAAAACAATTCATGTTCCTTCCTCCCGTAGGAAAACACAAACAGCGGGTTGTGTTTTCTCGATTTTCTTGTCTTGGAAAACATGAAAAACAACCCATATTTCTTTTCGAAAACAACCCAGAAACAATTTTGATCAATCCCCTTTGTTTGATCTTCCCAAATGTTCAAAATCCCCAGAATCAGATGTCTAATTATTGAAGAAAACTATCAAGATTTTCAATGGGATTTTGACCCAATAATTGAAATTCTTGAGGGTTTAATGTGTCTAATAGAAGAAGAACCCATATGAGGAATTGAGGAAAGACCAGATAAACAAAGGGAAGAAGATCAATCACTGGGCTATTTGTTCCAAGAAGAAAACAAAGGTGTGAACAACCCCTTTGGTTGATGATCTAGAGTGTGTCATCTGTCTCCCATTTTGGGAGACAAATGGGAGAGAAATGGTGGGGAGGGAAGGGAAGGGAAGGGAGAAGATATGGGTCAAAATGTTGGAAAATAGGTTAGAATGCTGTAAATAATTAGAGAATTAGAAGGGATGTTGCATGAAGAAAGGAGAGAAAAAAGTGTGTTATTAAATGGTGGGTAGGGTACAAGTTTTCCTCCACAAATTTAGAGGCACTGCTTGGTAATTATATTATCATTGTATTAAGCATGTAGGTTTCCTAAAGTTAATGTCTACACTGTCATTGCATTAGGTGGTAACTGGTTGTGGACATCTTCATTTAATTTTTTACCAAAGTCTTGATTACCCTTGTTCTCGAGTTTAACCAAAAGGGAAAAGGAAATAAAAGGGGAGTTAAATGAAAATCGGAAACACAACTTTTCTTTGTTTCTTTCAGATTCTTTACTTTTTGTCCTAAAAAAGCTTGAGAATAAGAGTCTAACACCACCCCTTGTAGCCTTATTTGTAAATGTCGCTTAACTTATTAAATGAAAATTATAATAGCGGAATTCCCTTTTAAAATGTTTCGAACGAAGATACAACGATTTAAAACAATTAGTTCAGAAGTTACCGAATTCATGAGATAAAAAAGAGTGAATTAATTAAATAGTTTCGTTTATATTGTGTTTTCGATTCAATCCTTTTAACTGGTAGTCCTTGCTAATTTTTAATAGGTTGATTATATTAAAGGAGTATAATTGTGAATTACTCAATCTCTCTACTTTTTACCTATAAATTACATCACCCATTACTCTCTCTCTTTGCTTTTTTTTCCCTCTCTCTTTGCTTTTTTCCCTCTCTCTCTCTAGTGTCATCTTCTTCCCCAACCCCTTCTTCGTTCACAAAAGGGGTTCCTTTGAAATAACAACATTGATGGCCTTTAGTTAGCGATCGTTGTTTAGATAAAACCATATAATAGAATCAAGTACACAAGCAACCAATTTGAACAAGAAATCAAAAAACAATATGAAGATGACCTTAATCAATGACCTCTTTTGGTCACAAAATCGTTGAATGTCGCCAGAGAGAGGGAAATAGCAAGAGGGGCAACGATTTATTGTCGGTGTCACTCAAGAGGGGGAAACGACCAAAAAACTTATCATCAATGTGGTCAAATGGAACGTAAAGTTTATGATGAAGTTGAAGCCCTCTCAAGAGGCCAACACAAGAATCGGCTATTAATATATTCCTACATGGAGAGCGAAAGCTTAGATTACCGGCTACACGAGCGGGTTAACCACGAACCATCACTTAAATGGCGCACAAGGTTAAAGAAATAGGTTTTTGTAGAGATAAAGAGGGAAAGCTTCTGCATAAGAGGTGGGAGGGAGAGGTAGAGCTTGCAATTTTTTTAGATATCGAGAGATGATAATGAGAGAGAGAGAAGGGAAAAGACATAAACATCCCTAATTTAATTAACTTAATGGTGACATATAACGTCCGTCTATCTAAATGACTGAAGTAACAATAAAAAGTGAATCGTAAGGACTATAAACGTAATTTTTTTTTATCATAAATGACTAACTTAGCAACCGAAGCATATGCATATCACAAGGGCCATTTAAGTAATACACTTTAAACATAAAAAATCAAATTGTATAAACAATCGTTAAAATATAAACAGTTCTCATGGTAATCAAATAAGGAGCAAAGAAACACCTAAGCGATGTCTACCATGATTTTCATGTCTCATAATTTACTATTCCTTTTTTCTTTTGTTCATTTTTCGTTGTTTCATTGGTTGTCGTGAGGGATATTTCATTGGTTAACCGTGTACTACATGTAAGGCAACCAATATCTATTAAACAATAACCATATGAGAATGTCGACCACCTCCGACCTAGTTGTGGAGCATATGTCATAACACCAAGTTACACAACTCGTACCACCTTGCCCACATAGGACTTGATTGTTGTAATCACCGTACCGTCACGAAATTCCTACTCCATGTCATCGTTAAAGGTATTGTATGTTCCCAATCAGTATCACAGGTATAAATTCTTCCTACACACTCAAAACAACAAGACCTATTCTAAATGTCAAGTGCCATTTCTTCTTTAAACTTCATTGTCCATGATGGAGTTGTGAGCACATACAATAAACACAAAATCAGTAAACCCAATATCATAAATTACCAAAATCTTGATGAATCTTTGTATTTTATTGTGATTTTGTAACACCACAATTTCAACCCATATTTTTTTTAAATTGCTGCGGAAGCGATAGATTAATATATATACATATAT
>JAUEJL010119493.1:0-24208 GCA_032274825.1 Drosophyllum lusitanicum | reverse complement strand
ATGCGGGCCAAAGCAAAGGTTTACCGATAGCTATTTGCTACTTGGTACAGTTAAACCCCTTCCATTGCAACGAATGCGGGCCAAAGCAAAGGTTTACCGATAGCTATTTGCTACTTGGTACAGTTAAACCCCTTCCATTGCAACGAATGCGGGCCAAAGCAAAGGTTTACCGATAGCTATTTGCTACTTGGTACAGTTAAACCCCTTCCATTGCAACGAATGCATCAGAAGATCAAGAACTGTGCAACTAATAACAGATAAGCCCAGCCCAATAACATACGATAGCTGACCTCCACAACCATGTACACATACCATTAACCATACGTATAGGTCACACCCCGAGCACATACCATTAACCATGTACACGGATCACACGTGTACATACCATTAACCATGTACATAGGTCCACAGCACACAAAGAGATCTAAAACAACAATCAACAGTCAACTATCAACAAACATCAGACTAAACAGTCTATCATGCTAAAAATAATCAACAGGTATCAGACTAAACAGTCTATCATAACATATCAATATCTCAAAATCAAGTAACTCATAACCATTACCACCAACACCACTCGTGAGTAAACCTCCACTCACCTCTATCCTCAATCGCACTTGCTCAGTTGTCTAATATCACTGAGTCTTCGCAGTTCCCGAGAACACAGCAAACCGAAATCAGTATCTGATTCATAAATAAATATATCCACATATATTTATATCTCTATTGCTCATACAACATGCTAGATTCACAAATGAATATACATATAGCATACAATACCAAAGAACAACAAACAAAACTTTCCATTCTGAAAATCACCAGACGCGTCGCGTTCTAGGGACCGACACGTCGCGTCGCGTTGCAAAGTGCAAAGGTCGGATCAAAAGGTCGGACCACCATCCGAAAGTCGGACCACCATCCGAAATTCAGACCAAAAATAAGTTGCATGAAAAAACCAGGGACGTGTCGCTTCCCTCCTCTGGACGATTCGCGTTGCGCCATAACCAGACCAGCAACTTGCTTTCTGCCATTTTCCAGCTTCATCCAAACTCATCATAACATACTTATAATTCTGGAAAACGATTTCTAACAATTCTAAACCATAATAAACTTCAAACTACATGTATACTAACATCAAAAACACATTCAAACCATTTAAATCGTCAAATCCAAGAAAACCCACATGACAAGCTAACTTCAAACTTCCATCCATGGAGTTCTACATGTTCTATCAATCATACCCAGCAAACATATAATCAAATTAATCATAAACCATACTAGAAACATTAACCAACCTTTTCTTGCAATAAAACACAACAAATCAACTTCCAAGTTTTCAAGTTCTAGCTTTGTTCTTGAATTTCTTCTTGTTTCTTCAAAACCCACATACGCACACACTAACACTTTTACACATACCCGGATGAGGATATGTCTCCAATGAAGCTAAAACCCACATACACCACACACGTAGACACATAATCACCATTTCATAAGCATGAGGTGGAATCACCTAAATTCATGAACATCCATAATCAATTTCAAATAAGGATGAGGTGGACATCAATAATTCCCTTTCATACATACATACATACAAGTAAACGCTTCTCTTACTGCTGTAGGGGTTGATGCAATGTGTCATACCATGTAATCGCTCTACGTCGTAGCATCTTCCGTGCATAAGCAATTTTCTTTGATTCTTCACTATCACTTGTTTCAAAAGCCAGTTCCATCTCTCGGATCCATCTCTCTGTTACAGACGGATCCATTGTGCCCTCAAATGTAGGAGGTTCGCAGCCTAAACAGTCGGTGCGCATTCCACAACTGCCTTTAATCGAGCCTCAAACTGCTGAATATAAGTCTCCCTATCTTCACCTATCTTCACCTCCAGCCATAATATTCTCTTAAGTTTTTCAAGTCAAATACACTCACAATCATACTTAGTATACTTATTATACTTAATTAACATAATAAGCAAATAAGCAATAGCATATAAAAAACATAACATTCTATCATACACCCCATGACCTCCGAAGGAACACTAAACAATGGTCGGGCCTGGGTTTGAGACTGAATACTCTTCCAAGTACCCAATTCACTCAAACCTATGCTCTGATACCAACTTGTAACACCGCCATTTTGAGAACCAGATTTTTTTTCTTTTAAAAACTATTATTTTAAGTTTTCAAACCGCGTGGGTTCATGTGTAAACATAATTTATAAAACCTGTTTTCAAGTAAATACAGACAACGAAAGCTAAGTGGCTAAATTATATACAAATCAAAACAAGCCACATAATATAAAAACTTTTGGTGTTACTAGGACATATGACCAACCATTACAAATAATATTTAAAAACATAAATGCAAGTGTTCCCCCTAATTGTACACAATCTAACAAGCATCCAAGCTCACAATCCTAAGGGTCACCTGCAACATGAGGGAGAATATCTATTAGCTGATTAAAGATAATGAGCATAAGATAGCATAAAGACCAATATACATACATCATATATCAATAACAATGATCAAATAGTGCTACCCTAGCATCTCGTGATGAGCTGGCGTAGTCAGAAGGCAGCATAATCTTGCAGGGTAGCTAGCCCGGCTTAATGCTCCTAACTGGGTACCAGACACATCAACTGCGCCAGTGGGTGAGCGGGTAGCGGTCCACCGTTGCGTTATGAAGTCAATCGACTCCATTAGGTACGGGAAGCCGATCCCCAAACTGTTTGAGGAACATTAAGCTTGCAAGGCCCTACATACCTATCAGGTACCGTTGACGCTATCATCGACCCACAGGCCTCAAGGCAATCCCAGTCCATCGCTGGCCTCGATAATGGACTATACAGTCCTCATGTACGGATCCAATCACAAACACATAACTGATCCACTCAGGATTTCATTGCGCGCATATAATCACATATCATAATCATGATTTATATCCTACACTGTTTAAGTGCATATCATAAAATTTCAACACGTTTCTCATGCATGCAATATGGTAATCTACCTTTTGTTAACATATTTCTTATTTTCTGATAATATATAATATAAGTATATTAATTCTTATGTTATCCGACCCTCACCTGAAAAGCTACAACATGAAGATGTAATGTTTTGGTTCTTCCTGATTAAACAAACTTCACAAACATCAATACTAAGAAAGACAACAAACTGTTTGCTGTTACAGGGCACCTTGCGGCCACAAGCCTAGTGCTTGCACCTGTAAGGCCGCTTGTGCCTACAAGAGAGGACCCTTGCACCCGCAAGCAGACTCCCTTGCGGCCGCAAGGCTCTTCCTTGCGATCGCAAGTGTGTCTATTACAAACCAGTGTTGAACTAGGCCCCTGTTCAGTCCATTTTTCATACCAAAACACATCCAATCAATTTCAATCCAATTTCCAGTGTTCATACATGAAATATACAGTCTAACTAAGCCTTAAACAACATTTCTTACACACTTTAACATACAATTCAAGATTTGGGATCAAAATCACTATTTTTGACCCATTTGAGTAAAACTTCCAAATTTTATCAAATTCAACACTTTAATCCATTAAATCAATTCCTAAGCACTTACTTATGATGTAGGATCATATTGGTATCCCAAATTCTAGTTCTTGATGTCATTTTAGGTTTTTGACCCATTTGAACCTAAAATACCCAAAAAGCTCAAGAACATGGTTGGAGATGAACTTACAAATAGGATGAGGATGAAGAAGATAATTACAATCGAACTAGAACTTGAATGGTTGCTGGAACTTAAAGCCAAAAGATCTTCCTTTGCTTCCCTCTTCAAGAACAAGAGAAATGAGAGTGTGAGATGAAGAATAAGTGTCTGTGTACGTGAATAAGGATGGAACGGACTTGTGGGTTATTATTATCCATAAGTGGGTATTTTGTTCCCCATTCTGAGGGTGTTACACGTGTTAGGGTTTTTGACTTTGTAATCACTGTGGATGTGACAAAGGGAGAGGATAGAGGATGAAATCGGTGTGGTGTAGGGTATACACTCGGATCTGTCGATACAAACTCAGATTTGTTGATACAACCACAAATCTGAGTATGTGTACGAAAATGATCTTAGATTTTTGCATATCAACCGTGACAGATGGGATTTTGAGGTGATGGCAAGGAGGTGGTCATAGGTGGGTATGACGTTGGCTACACTACGGCGGTGGATGAAATGATGGCGGCAGATGATGGTAAAGTGTGTGACGTAACCTGCGGCAATTATGGTGGATAGTAGTTTGTAAAGCAATTGAAAGTTGTCACATGGTTGCAATGAGGTGGAGTTGGTGGGTATTACTTGGGTGGCGGTGGTGGAGTGTGTGATGAAACCGGCGGTTGTGGAGGATATGAAAGGAACGGCCATGGTTAGGGTAGTGGAGAGTTAATATGCGGAGTATGAGAGAAGATATATCTATAGTGAGTAATGAGTAGTGAGTTAGGGAATAAGTGGTGTAACAGATATTAAAATTAGCAAAGATGGGTTTACAAAACAATGTGCTACTAATTACTCATATATAATTAAAAAATATAAAATAAAATATATTTACATAAAACGTAATTACTCATGTCCCTTCATCCCATCCTATTAAATTGAGGTGTCTTCACCTAAATACCTTCCCATAATAATAATAATAATAATAATAATAATAATAATAATAATAATAATAATAATAATAATAATAAGTAAGATGTTCGTTGGTAAGTAAGATTTTACCGGCATGCATATGAAGCTATTGATAGAACATTTTGAGATATTTGCAGGCAACTTAGTCCCGATGCTGAAAGTCAGGTGTTCGGCGGTAAGGTTTTCGTCCTCGGTGGCGACTTCAGGCAAATTTTACCGGTTAAACTAAACGTTAGAAGGAGTGAGATTGTTGCCTCTGCTATAAACAAGTTGTCGGGAATTTGGGACATTTGTAAGTGTTTTGTTTTATCTATTAATATGCGGCTTCGTGATTCGACGATTGATGTAGCGGATGTCGCACAAATGATGCAATATAATAAAAGGATACTTTACATGAGGGATGGAAAGCATCATGCTATTTCACTTACTAACCAGCCCGATGCTACGTGGGTCACAATTCCTGCTAACCTTTTGATTCCTAGATCTCATGATCCTATTAGCGCTATTGTGTCAAGCACATTTCCAGATATTACAAATAGAATAAGCGATATTGATTATGTGAAAGAGAGATGTATTCTATGTCCAACAAATGATGTTGTTGATCAGATTAACTCGCATGTTCTTGATGGAATGACAGGTGTTACGCATGAGTTGCTTAGTGTAGATAGTATATGCTCAACCACAAATAACTTCGAGGTGATGCAAATCATGTATCCTTCTGAGTTTCTTAACACGTTAGGATTCTCTGGGATTCCAAACCATAAACTTGAATTGAAGATCGGTGCCCCAGTCATATTGCTATGTAACGTAAATCTAAAACGTGGTCTATGTAATGGTACACATCGTGTGATAACTCAGGTTACACGTTTGGTTATTGAGGCAACAATAATCACAGAGAGTCACGTCGGTCAAAAGGCATTTATGGGAAGGATTGATATGACTCCAACTATACATCATGGCTATTTCGATTTAAATGTAGACAGTTTCCGGTCAAGATATGCTTTGCAATGACAATCAACAAAATCCAGGGCCAACATTTAATTTTGTTTGAGCTTGCCTACTGAAACCAGTATTTATAGATGGCCAGCTTTATGTTATTGTATCTCGTGTCATTCTCATGCCAGTCTTCAATTTTATATAGACAACGGAGGAATATGTGCTAATAAACTCACACAAACATTGTTTATAAAGAAGATTTTTATAACTTACAATTCGGTATGAGTAATTTTGATTTTCTTCACATACACTCTCTCCTTTTACTTTTCTCTTTTACACACGTAGTAAATATTAAATGCCTGTGTGTGTCAAGCTTTACCTATTGGTGTTACCTATGTACTGATTATATTCTATTTTATTGTAGTTAATATTGAATAGAGATAAACATTCCATATCGTCACATCAACGATTTGCGGCCTAATGTGACTGACAAGTGGAATATTCATGTCATAGTTTGTCGTTTATGGACTACATATAGTCCAAGCATGGACCGTATACTTTCTTTGTCTATGGTATTATCACATGAATGGGTAAAATCTTGCTTACATATTATTCATTGACACCTGATAACTTATCAAACTTAACAACATGAATAAATTGTTTGCATGGATTTCAGCATTCCTCAATTTATGCAAAGATTCTTGTGTATCTTACTGACAAATTCAATAGTTTTATCCAAGAGGGTTGTGTGTATAAGTTGCGTAGATTCACCGTGCTTGATTATGACACGAAGTATCGACCATTAAAACGTGCGTTTTTTATCCGGTTCATGTTTGGGACATCTGTACAAGGTTCTCTGATTCAACCACAGATGTTTGATAGATATGTTTTTGAGTTTGTCTCGTTTGACATGCTCCGTCCCCATATCGGAAATGATACATATCTCAATTGTGATCACATTTTATATATGCTTGATTATATTTACAAGTTTACTTATTGTGGATTTGCGGTAAGTTATTGTTTCATGTAACATAATTAATCTTTATATTTTGTTTGTTGAATGTTAACTATTGTTGATCCTTAATGGAAACTTAGAGGCATGAAACTAGAAATTTCAAAATGAGGAATGACATCTTTGAAATATGATGATGACGTGATCAGGTCGAAGAATGATTCAAACATCCTTGTGGTGTTAATATGTTGTAGGTTCGAGAATAAAATGGTTGGTGGTTGTGGACATTTTGATGTAATGTAATTAATTTATATTAAAAAAACATTCTTTTTTGGTTATTAATCTATACTTGCAATTATCTTAGAAGTACCCGTTTTGTCGACGACGAGATCATCACAATTCTATCTAAACCTACCAATTGCCAAGGCCGAATCATTTAAGCAACAGTATTATTTTTACACATAATATGATAATTACACTTAAAATTACGTGTTATCGTATCTACTTATCGTTTCTTGTTATTGTTTCGTAGGCCATTCAATCCGGTTGGTTTTACAGCCGGTCCTCCTACAACTGCTGACTTACAAGTCACAAGAATTCCTGATATCTACAAATGTCTAGATGATGGCGTTGCTAAGGTACCCAATAACAAATTTAATATATGATTTTTACGGTTTAAGCTAACAGTTATGTTACTTTCAATCTTCGTTGTCAGGGAGTTATGTTTATTATTGATGGGACCTTGGTTGATGTGGACTTATATAATGATTGGAAGTACATACAGTGTATGAGGTGTTTTAGGAAAGTTGGACTAAAAGACAGTCGTTATAACTACAATTTTTTTCGATCTCATGTCACGAATCCATGACAAACATGAGTTAAAAGCATCTCCATACATGCATGTTCGACTTAATATGTACTGATTTTGGTTTTATATAGGTACAAGTTAGTGATACGGGTTCACAATGTCGATGAGATGAGGTGTGTTCTTTTCCATTCGGACGCAATTATGCTTGTGGGATATACGGTTGACCAGTTGCTTACAAAGAGCGAGAAAGAGGTTGGTTTCTTCTCACTACTCTTATCAAAATTAATATGTATGTTGTTTTAAAGAACATATTTTTTTTATCAGAGTGCTTGTGATCCCCATTGGATTCATGATTTCTTTATTGACAATTTAATCGCTAGAAGGGTTGTTCTCGGCATCAAAATACATGAGTATAATATAGCACCGAAAAATGCACGTAGTTTTACAGTTACTAAGTACTATGGTGATAACGTTGGTGTTTTGAAGAAATACGAGCGCCCAGAGTTGAGTGTATGGCGAACATTAACGCTAGTTTTGGGTGCTCCTTCCAATTACGACCATGCAATGATTGATTGTGAATTCCAACATATGTCACTCAAGAAGAGCACAAGATGATGGATGAAATCCAGTGGGGTCCAAGATTTGAAGCAACACCATCACTTGTTGCTCCCACTGCTTGTGTGACTCGCATAGATGAGGTAGATCCTAAGATGATGAATGAAAATCATGTTGATCCAGTATCCAAATGACCAATTGCAATCATTGTAACGAGTGAACCCGAAGGTCTTTCTACAATTGTTATAACCTCGAATGCGCAGAATATTAACAAAGAATGCGAAAATAACACCAATATGGAGGTTGATGCCATTGAACCTCCAAATGACGTAGATGGAAACACTGCCACTAAGGACACTTGTGATCCTTATACATGTGTTAGAACCACAGATGCACATACTATTAACGATTCATGTAAACAGAGCACCGATAATGAGGTTGATGGTATTGAACCTTGAATTGATGTAGATGACAAGTTGTGCTTGTCGTACCGAATGTACAAGGAATTCTTCTAATTTTCATCAGGATACAACCGAGACTAGTCTTGATTATGAGAAGTTTACGATGGACATGAAGGATGCATAAGTGGTGTAGGTAATTATGTGACAAGATGTGTTTAGTCACGTGTCTTTATTCTTAAATATACCTTAATCACGATATCTTTTCTTACATTACTTTAGTTATTTTATTTTCTATGGTTGTCTTTTTTTATAGTTTATCTTCTTTATGTGTGCTTTAAACAATTTTTGAGAAAAAAACCCTTAAATTGTTATGCTTTTATAAATATCTATGGTTTATGTATCACACTGTTGTTCTCATCTACCATAATCATTGTTATTCATTATGTTATCGCTGTTATTAAATATAATATATTCATGTAGCGTGTTATTGTAATTTTATGTAACCAACTGTACAAATTTCTAAACAAGATTTACAAGTGTTTGTTGCATGGTTATAAGGATGCGTATACTTCTTACAAAAAAACATATCCAATATACCATTAGTTATTTAATGAAATAATAATGTTCTTTAATTCAAAATAAATAATTGTATGTGTTTGCAAATAAATTAAATTTGTAGAAAATGGACGGTCATTTAGAAGCAGAAGTCTTTTCAGAACTCAAAGTACCAAATGCATGGTGTAACTTTGGGAAGGTTTTTGTGAAGTTTATTTGGAAAGATGAAAAAAGAAACAAAATTTATTTGTTTTTCCTGGATAAGAACGTAAAGTGTCAAGTTATTTAAATATCAAGAATTTATGTCATTATAGGTACAACTATTTATAATATAATTGTCAAAAATTATTTTCTACTTTAGAGAAATAAAATAGCAGCGGTCATATATCATAGGTTGATTCCTTTGCATGAAAGGAGAGATTTGTTCAACATAGTTTTTGTTTTGCACCATTTTCAGTTGCAACTTGCAAGTAACTTTTGGCGACCATCAGAGATATAAAGGGTACAGTTTTGTCCGTGATGAATGGGAAATAGTGATCATCAATAAGATAACACTTGAGGAAGTGTCGTCTGATGAGAACTTTCCTATTTACCCATTGGTTCCTCCGATTAAATCTTTGATGCGCGATAAAACTATACCCAAATTGTTGATAGATATGCATTCGGTTATTATACTTATAGTTTCTCACATATATAATATAATAGTAAAATAATACAATTGTTATTATGAATATTTAATTTAGATGTTGTGGGTAAAATCATTGGAGGAGGCCGAATACGTCATGGTGGTGGTTGTGAGCTATTTCAAAAAGATGGGAAGTAATCTAATACTCGTGTTATATTTTTTGTTATGTTTATCAAACATGAATTTGTTGTTATATCTATTGGGGAGATAATCATTTTAACCAAATAATTAAATCCGTCTATTGAAATACATAAGATTTGATAATAACAAAACCAGACCTTCAGTAAGACTTAGAATCAATCTGAACATGTGTTTGAATGTCCCAATTAACAAGAAGTAAGATGAAATAAGATGAATCTATGAAGAACAAGGGCCTACTCTCTCACTACACACATATAGGGGTGTAAAAACACAGTTCTATTGATTTGCAATTGTGAGAGGTAACCAATCACAAGTCGGCTAGGTTACTATTTATAGGTGAGCATTTTACACTATGAAAACCCTATATCAACCGAATTATGCTCACCCCTTCTCTGTTAACTGAGAACCGAATTAAATAGTCTAAAACAATTACAAATCTACAAAATAATGATCTTACAATCTCTCCCTTTTTGTGCTTTGTGATTTTTCATCTGTTTCTTAGCCGAACATTGCTTGCCAGGATCTAATCATTCTTTGTTTAGACCGTTTCGCTTTCAATAAATCCTTAATCGGTTAATCCTTCCTATCTTCACACGATCCTCCAGAGAAATACTTTTAAGATTTATTCTGATTTGTTCATCCAGATTCATACGCTAGTAGTTCAAGGTTGGGTCAGAGTATGCATTCAATTGGGCAGAAGTTTCATCATAATCGATCCATCTTATTGATCATAACCAGTAGCCACCAGTC
This sequence comes from Drosophyllum lusitanicum, assembly GCA_032274825.1. NCBI lineage: Eukaryota > Viridiplantae > Streptophyta > Magnoliopsida > Caryophyllales > Drosophyllaceae > Drosophyllum > Drosophyllum lusitanicum. Next base: position 13,790 of record JAUEJL010119493.1, on the reverse strand, counting down.
GGGCTTTGTTTCTCACAACGACTCCGTCTGAATCCTTTTTGTTCTTGAAGACCCATTTTGTCCCAACTATGGACTTTCCTTCCGGTTTTGGTACTAGGCACCACACATTCGGTCTTTCAAACTGATTCAACTCATCATGCATGGGTGTAACCCAGTCCTAATCTTCAAGTGCTTCTGCTACACAGGTTGTTTCTATCTTGCTTAGAAAACTTGAATAAAGGCATTCATTGGCAGTAGCAGACAGTGTCTATACTCCTGTGCCTGGGTTTCCTATTATTTGTGTTTTGGGGTTAGATCTAATCCAAGTGGTTCAGCATAAATAACATTAGATCTAGAATTAACATTAGATCTAGAATTATCAATGAAATCAAATAGAAAATCCAAATTATTAGAGTCAGTGTTTGTGGATTTAAAATTTGTTTCATTTTTGCGTATAACAAGTCTTGAACGGAATTGTCCATAACCTACTTCCAGTGACTTTTTTTCAAATCATTGACACTCAATGTGTCTTCAAAAGTCACATTAATGCTTTCAACGATAGCATTGATCCATTTATTTAATACTCAAAAAGCTTTTGACTCCTGTAAGTAACCAAGGAAAATTATTTCATCAGCTTTGGAGTTGAATTTTCCTAGATTACTCTTTTCATTTAAGATAAAGTACCTATTACCAAATATATGAAAATATTTGATATTAGGCACATGTTCCCTGATTAGGTGCAATGTGGTCATTCCCAAAACAAATGTTCCCTGAGTACTTAAGGACGCAGTTTATGAGAAGACCCTTGTTGCCTGTCATATGCTTGGTGCAACTGGAGTCAATGTATCAGAGATGATTCGCCTGCACATGGAGAGAAGAGAAAATTTAGGTCCCCATTTCAGTATGGGTCCTTGTTTCTCGGCACAATTAACAGATTTAGCAGATGTGCTAGCGTGAATGTGCTCTTGTACAGATTTTGGTTTCTAGTGTTGAATTGGATTTGTGATTTCAATTTGTTTCTTCTAAAGAGATGGTGCTGACTTTCTTTGAGGTATCTAGCCTTTGCTTTTTCACAAGTTGTGCTTTTTGAGCTTCGTGAATTTGTGGTAAGGCATTTGATGAAAATTCATCATTAATTACATGTTTCAAACTGAATTCAGATACACGTGGTTTGATTTCAACTTTGACTTTCTTGTGTTCTGCTTGCCTCTTTACCTAAATTTGCTTTGGTTTCTCAGGTTGATTTTTCAGATTCAGTTTTGATTGTGAAGCTTGCTTTGGAACTCTTTGTTTTGACTTCTAGAAAAGTCATTTTGTCATTTGTATGTTTGAAATTTCTAGTGATTCCACATTTCATTCACATTCACTTGATTCCAGCTGTTAAAATTGCGCTTGTTGAACCTTTGGAAATTCATTAATGAATGATTCCTGTTGTTATTCTGAAAATGGCTTTGCGGATTGTTGGTTGATCTCTTTTTCCAACAGTAATAGATTTTAAAGCCATTTTTGGTTATCTGAATTACCAATTCTTGGTTTAAATGTGATGATTTAAAATTAGAAATTGGTTTGATTCCTCGTCTTTTCCGGTCTGTATCGTATTCACACTAATACTCGCAATGACCTTCCGGGCATCCATCTCCCATGCAATAGAATTCAACAAAAGAGCACTTGGCATTCAAAACAGAATTGGAATTACATGAATTTGTTTTCTTGGAATTGAAAGTACAAGAATTAAAAGTGTTTTTATTGTGAAAATTCTCAAACTTTGCTCTAGATGTTCCTCTCCACAGCCTTCCTTTTCAAGTTCATCCTTCCTCCTCCATACCCAGTTGTTCGTCTCCAATCCTTTCACTACTGTATAGGTAGACACATGCACATTAGCAGTAGTATAAGCAAAAAGTTCATCAAAAGAATATTGTTGCTTTAGAGGTGGAGTTGTTTTCACTTTGTCTTTGCCTTTTTCTTTTCTTTTTTAAATCATATTTCAATTCATTTACCATATTGTTCCACTGAACTTTATTAGATTCAAGTTTTATGACTTCAGATTGGTATTCTTGGCACTTTGTTTCAGATTTTTCAACTTCATGTTTCATCTAAGAATTGATTTTTATCCAAAGTTTGATTCTTTCATCTAAACCCTTGATCCTTGACTGAGCCTGTGCTAGCTATTTGTGGACATCTTGTTCTTTATCATCGGTGAAGGAAAAACATTCATTCGAATAGATGGTTGGGATAGAATCGAAGAAAGTTGTTGTTTCACATTTGATAGCAGCATTGGATTTTTGGAAAAATTGATTTACTGATTCAAGTTCGTCAATTTCATCTTGTGAAAACAACGCATTGATTTCACTCATGATTGTTTTTAAATAACACCATTCTTCCATATTTTCAAACCTTCTTTGTAATTCCATGTGAGGAATATACACCCGTAACTGTGTTTTGGTTTCAAAAGATGATATTGATGCTTCCATTTCGTCATTGGTGTAACTCCGGAAGTAATCATTTGACAAAACTAGTTTGGGTTCCTCCTCAGAGTTGAATGTTTCATTCAGGCTTTAATAATCAAAAGGATTTTGCATTTTTTTGGTTTTGCTCCTTTTCACCTCTTCATTTGCAAGTTCCTCTACCTCTCCAACAAACACCATGCGAGCTACAAGTCCTAGACTCATTTTGTCAAAATGGTAAAGTTGTTTGGCAGTCACTTTTTTTAAAATGTGGGGGTTCTCAAAACTAGGACCTTCAAATGAGTATGGATTATAAAATTTAATGCCTTTTGGTTTGTTAAGAAAGATTGTTTGATCAATCTGACCCCTTTTCACAAATTTATCTTCGAGGTTTTTAATTTTTGTGTATAGTTGAGCTCTCTCTTTTGTCAAATGTTTGAAATCTTCTTCGACACTCACCTTTTCAGCTTTTAAGTAGTGAATCGTTTTTGTTGTTTCAGATGTGAGTTCATTAAGTTCGTTTTCTTTTTCAGTTAACATGGATTTTATTTGTTTGAGTTCTATGATGTATTTTTTCACATCCATTGACTGTTCTTTAGAGATGTGCGATTGAAGTTTTCTTTCTGCTTTTAGTTTTTTAATTTTTAAGTCTTGCTTTTGGATGTGATCAACGAGTGTTTATGCATGCTAAAGACTTAACTTTTCCTCAGCATCAGCATTCATTTCCTCTTGATCATCCTCAGAATCTGCAAGCTCTAGGATTTCATTAGCAGTCTCTTGTCACACTCATCTCCATATGATTCGTACTTGGCCATGAAATAGAATGGGAATTGTGCCTCTTCTTCTTCACTCTCATCAGTATGGAATTGTTCTTCTTCAACCATCATTGCCCTTCCCAACTCTTTTTTCTTCATCAACCTGAGCTTTTGTTTGTAGTAGGTGGCATCTTCGACTTTTGGTTTTCTGTAGTCTTTGATGAAATGCCCAGACCTACCACAGTTGTAGCATTTTCTTTCTTCCTACTTCTTTCCTCAGGTTTCTCATACCTATTCCTCTTAACCCTGTAGCTGTCCTGTCTCCTTGACCCATAATTGTACCTTATTTTATTGTTTGTCTTTTCAAATCGGTTCTTGAATGCGTTGGTGATGAAAGACATGGCTTTAACAACTTGCTACATCTCTGTCTCTGAATCATCACCTGAGATATCTGAATTTGACATCACAACTTGTTTTCCTCTTAAAGATCGAGAATGATATCTTGATTTGCATTCAGTAGCAACCAGGGCTAGAGGGTCGGTTGTAACTTTAGGAGTGGTATTCAGTAACACATCCTCCTGGTATTGGTTAAGCTCTTTGTAAATCTCATGGTAGGAGACTGATTTGAGGTTCTTGTTCATTTGCTTTTAGAGCTTCACGTATGCCCTCCATTCTAATCCCATACTGTTAAGAAACGTCACCTTCTTTTCTTTTTCTGACTCAAACTTGTGAATCTGGTGTTTTCTTAACTCGTTTAGCAGCTTGTAGAATCTGCCATATGTGTCTATCAGTAGCTCACATTCTCTTGCCTTAAAATCATCAAAAGTATTGACAAGAAGGGTTTCCATTATCAAGGTACCCTGATTTGTACCCTGCATCTACTTCCTAACCTCGTCCCATAGTTCTTTAGATGTCATGAGGCTATCCACTTGGCAGTAGATTTCAATTGATAGCCCTTGGCGAAGTTAGTATTGAGCTAACTTGTCAGCCTTTACCCTTTCTTTCTCCTTTGCTGTCAGTTCAGCAGGAGTTTTTAATCTTCTTTCTCCTAAGATCGTTGGATTGTTGTCTGGGTCAGCTTTAATTATTCGGTAAAACTTCCCATCTCCTTCCAATCTGTTGGTGTCTGTCCAATGAAACATGTATGCCGGTATCACTACGGATAAAGCACAGGCCTATTGGGTCACATGCCAATGATTGATCCCGCCAGCTCTATTAAGAAGGATAAGGCCAAAGAATCAAAAATGGTTTGATTCGGTGCTTCATGACCGAGAAGGGTGCTCCACGGGTCGTGAAGCTAGTTTCCCTCATGAATGCTCAACGACCGCCATGAGTTGTGATACTCTTGGTCTTCACGGCTCGTGACGAGGTTGTGAGGGGTCCTGAATCTAGTCGCCCTCACAAAACCTCGCCGAGCGGTACGGATCGTGATGACTTAGGGCTTCACGGCCCGTGACGCGGTCGTGAGAGGTCATGAGGAGGGTAGCTCAAGTGACACTTGTGTTTTTTTGGACAATTTGATGTCCCAATCATATGCCACCTTTTTTGCCATCCCTGTAGGGGTTTTGAGGTTAGATTAGAGGCTGGAACATTAGTTGAACATACTCTCTTCTTCTCCAACTTAATTCTCTCTTGGTGCTTGATACAAAAACACCCATATACACTAAGTTGATGCTTCCTTGAGTGTGATGGGCTATGTTCATGGTACAAGAGGAGATACAAGAGTTGTTCCAGAAGGTGGAGTCTTGGTAGATGTCCATGGAGGCTTACTAGCGTTTGGGTGTATTGAATCCTGGTGTGGACTATCAATAGAGGATGAATTCATTTGTTTTATCATCTTCATCACACCCATCCTAGAAGAGGTCAATTTTCAATTGCTAAGGAGGTATATTTTCTACTCCTTGTTTGTTTCAGTTGCAATTTGGTTTTATAGTGTTATCGACCATTGGAACATGTTTATGGGTTGTGTTCTTCTTGATTTCGTTAATGCATACTACCTTTTTCTTTACTTCTGCTGTGCTTGTACTTCCCACATGTTCCAACAGTGGTATTAGAGCCATCTCTACAAACAAATTGTACTTTGATGGCTTTAAAACCGAAAATTAGCATATTGTGCAGAAGGCCTTCATGGGCCATGAAGCTCATGCTTCATAAGTCATGAAGCCTACACGACCAGCATCATGGGGTGTTGGTCGTGAAAGGTTTTGACCGTGTCAGAGTTGTGGAGCTCATGGGCTTCATGGGTCATAAGGGCCCGTAAAGGCCTTTGGGTCTGAAGAAGCTCGTGAAAAGTGCTTTTGTCCTTTTTGAAAAAGAAAAATGTTTTCGGTTTTGGCACCTTTCGATTATGTTTTTCCCAGAATTTGTCCTATGTTGTTGGACGCTTGAAAAGCCCATATACGTGTCTTGATTCGTATATTTATATGTATTGGGTGGTTTTGGCATAAAACACACACATGCATATACTTGTATTGTGTATATATGAATATGTGTTTTCAAAGTGTTTGAGATACTAATGCATATGTACAAGGATTGTTCATTTTGTGCTTTGAGTGTTTTGCTTAGTTTGAACAATCTTAATCGAGATATATTTTGCATAGTTTGGTGTGGCACGCCATACTTTGTTTGTGGTTGTTGTGTCCGGTAACGCCTTGCCCATTAGACCTATGTGTTGGTTGTTTAGTTGTTTTTTATATTCATTCATTTGGTGACTTTTAGTCACAATGGTTTGTAATAACATTAATTCGGTTTGTAAATTTATATATTTATTGTGGCTTGCATGTAACTGCTTTACTTTGTACTTGTTTATAAGTAGCTTAGAATAGCAATTGCGACTTGCATGCTGTTTCTTTTCAAATTGTATGTATTTGTGAAAAGAAGACCAAAGACAACCATCGAGAGTCGTTGAGATGACGTCTCAACGATCTTGGATCCGAAGGACCATTTGGAGGTGACGGATTCAGTGGGAGCACATCTAGCTAGGCCATTTGGTCGTGTCATTAGTTTGGCCTTGTTCTCTCTCTTTTGGCTCACGGGGAGGGCGCATAGGGTTTGGGGGCATGTTATCGGAAAATTTGTTTTGTGCGTGGTTATGCTTTATTTTGTTATTTTCTTGCGTGGTTACTTAGGATCTTCGCATACTAAAAAACTTTTCACATTAATGTGTAATAACTTTGTGTAGTTACATATATATTTTTAGTGTACTATATTAATATATAAGTTACAATAACTTTCTCAATAAACGTGGTATTAATTTCTTTACTTAATTGTCTAATAAAGTTCTATAAAAGAAACCAAAAACCAACTCAAGCATTTAGACCAATTTTATAAATAATAAAAGCTCATCTCCTAAAAAATTATCACATCATTAAACCTTTCTTACTATTTCACTTCAATTAGGAAAACAACAACTTAAAGGAGGTGTCACACGAGATGAAAAGGGTTTTAAGTTAAAGAATATATAGATTATACCCGTACAGTTAAAAGTACTTGCAAATAATAATACTTTTAGACGTGCTAAAATCTCTTGTATTAATATAAAGTATTAAAATTATGTCAGCATGCCACTTTTAAAGATTTAAAAAAGATGCTTCACGAAACAAAAATACAAAGAACACAACTCTTTCTATAGAAGATGTGTCATATGGTGCTTATGTGTCTTCTACTTATTTTATTTTCCAATTTGCAAGTTTTCACATCACATGCTTATAAGGGTTTACTTTTAAAAAATGTATTAAACTATCCTCAAATATTAATTTGTGTATCTACCTTTCAAAAATGTTATTGTGTGTATCAAACTTTTAAAAACTGTACTATTATGTGTATTAAACTTTCTATTGTATGTACTAAACTTATACTTTTTTTGTTTTTTTATGTAATCAAAATACGTACAATTACAACAAATTAAAAGTTCAATACACACAATAACATTTTTGGAAGATGGATACATACATTAACATTTGGGGTATAGTTTAATACATTTTGAAGAAGCAAACCCAATAAATATTGTTGGATTTGTCATGACCCAATTTTGTTATGTTTGAGTTTAAGGTCCAATTGGATTACTTAGGTGTTAATTCTTGTTTAGAAGTGGAGGGTTGTGATTTTACCCGGCCTAGAGGTTAGTGTAACTCTCTTGAGCTTGGAGATGAGATATTAAATTCTTGTATACTTGAACTATTTTGTACGCTAATGGTAGTATTCTATGATAATTTTGTAATTATGTAATTATGTTAATGTATGATTATCATATGATTAAACTATTTAAGTGCAGTTGTCTAGCGATCTATAGAGATGCCATAGAGATGTGGTGATATTTTGGTGATGTCATGGCCATGATTTTGTGATGTACGATGGATGGTTTGGAAATGCCTTGGTGATGTTTGGATTTTCGGTCATGTAGATAGATAAACAAGACCAATTAGTGATGTTAGAGATGCTAGGGTTGATGAACATGTAAATAGGAATATAAGTTTATGTGATGATTTTGTGGAATTGAGATAAATAATGTCATTGAGTAAATGGGATGAAATACGCTAGGGATAAAGAGTTGTTATATATTACTAAGATGTGAGAATTTTACTTGTTAATGATGGCATGCATATAAAATCATGTGGTGAACCGATCTTTGGATATTAATTATACATATGATCGAGTATATATGCCATTTGTTTAGATGAGTATAAAATAATGTGGTTAAACGTGATTATTCGATGTGCAAGATTTAACTTACAAATTTAAGATGTGTTGTTGAATAACGTTATGAGATGACTATATGTGGTGTTTAATTTGGAGAATACCTCGCTTAACTTGTAAAAGTTAAATCTTTGTAGTTATACTTGCAATACCTAGTAGATTCTTTTTGTAGATTTGGTGAGATGGGGTAGACTTAATGGGAAGCTTAAAGACATGTTTGGACATTTCTTTTGCATATCTCTTATGTTGTTGACATGGTTATATGTATGTGATACTAGCAACACTGTTGGGTTGGTTTGGTAGTCAACATTTCGTTTGTTGTACCAAAAAGATTTTTAGCTTAGTTGTGTAACGCCCTAAATTTTTTTTCTTAAATAATTAAGTAAGTAAGTTCAATACCAAAATCTATAAGCACCTGCCAAATACACTGGACTTACGGTATCAAACTGTTTACAAATATTCATAAAATGTTCTGAGATATAAAATATTGGTTAACGAAGAATAGCTGTCACACTGGGTCTTTCCTTTGTTCACTTGAGACGGTCCTGGAAAATAATCAACAAGCACAGGTTAAGCATATAGCTCAGTGAGCACACTATACTCATACGTTACATCAGATGTCATATTCAAGCATACTATGCACATCTCATCAGAATGCCACACGGACGAGGTGGCCATTTGCTAAGTGAGCCATCTGCTCAGTTAACATCACATAATCATACATGAACAAATATCATAACATAAGATATAAGTTAGTGAAACTCACTTGATCAGCAACACAGAATAGTTACAGTATATAAGCAAAGTCGAAGAGTTAACAAATCTATCACCAGGAACCTAAGAACATGGCCCCACTAAATTAAACACCAAGTGTGGGCTTGCTATACATATGACACTAAACAGCCCCATCTAAGAATCTAAATCCTACACACCTTTTCAACTCAATTGAGTTGACTAGGATTTTTGATTCAGGGCACAAACACAATCCCGGTTTACGATTCACTCTTTTACAATTCCCTTTTTCAATACACTTTACGATTCTGTCAAGGGATTTAATTTGCGATTACACTTTCCGATTCAACCAATACATACACATCTGTGATTTGCGATAATCAGGATTTACGATTGCTGGTTTTCGATCTAGGGGAATCCCCTAGGGGACTCAACGCTCGGTATTGCTTTTCGATCCCCACTCACTTGGTCATTTACGATTCACCCTTAGCATCATGATTTGCGATTGGGTCCAGATCACATTTTATGATTGCCCTAGTATTCCACTGAGTTAATTTACGATTCTAAGAACAATTGCGATTTCAACATATTGTCGACATATGGATCATTAGTCCCTCCGAATACTTATTCATTTTTATTCCTTTTTGTTGCAATAGATCCCTATCATCATTTTGTTAAACCTTTATCATTTAATATCACTTTCTTCAAATGTAAGGCATCTAGGATTCATTTTTGTTCTCAATTAAACACACATACATTCGACAATACGAATCAGTCCCAAAACCTTATCAGATCCTAACTAAATGGTGCAAACTTGGTGTTATATTAATCGTAAGGAAATGAGGGATGATACTCGATCGATTCTCAACTGTTTTCAGCAAAAACGAAGAAGAATGATGAAATCTCGATCCTTGGCTCTTCGACAGCACACACGTAAAACACTAGCACCCATACACAGATGATTTGAGCGGCTACAGTAGTCTCCTAGGGTTTTGTACCATAGTTGAGCATTTATACCCTTCTCGTGTACTATCCCTTGTCCAAACACCCCTCCTTCTAATGACTCCAACAATTTAACTTAATATCAATAAGTAAAAAATAATTGTAAGACACGTTTTTATTTTTATAAAATATGTATATATTTCAAAAGTTAAAACACATACGTGATCAGAGTTTACAAAAAGTTACAAGCATTTGTTCTTATCTACACGTGTGCTAACTATATTCAAAAGATGTCTCAAAAGTAAGTTTTTCCTTGATTAGGTTTGGAGCTATCCGACCCATCATGGTACAGGAGCTTTGCCTTACTGGAACCCGAACAACATGTAAAATATAAAAACAACACAATGTCAGTTCGCTTAGTGAGCATGCTAACTTGCTTTAATAATAAACATCAAGTAACATCTCCGTAATAGTTATTGAAAATCATACCAACCGTATAGCAATATAGTTATAACTCCATAATTACATGTACATATAGAGACCAATAAGGTGAGTATTGAACCTCCCTCCATAATTACTTGGTACCATGTTAACTCCATAATTGTGCATGGCTATACCAACCGTATAGCGATACACTATACTTGATAGTTTTATACACCCTAATCATATCACATATAGGCAAGAACATGATACAAGTCACATATTGAAGTTCATTATATACATACATTAAAGAAAGGTAGTAAACTCACCTTGTGACAGTTAATCTGTTATAATGCTTATGTGTTTCAATTAGGTATCTAATCACCTCCCTATACAATTGAAATAACTAAGCATCACAATTTGCACAATCTGATCTGAAAATGGGCCTACACGGACCGTGTACCCTGTACACTACACGGCCATATCAGGCTACATGGCCTATGTTGGCCTAGGTTACTACAAGGGCCGTGTTGATCTACATGACCATGTTACACGGCCTCTCCTGATCTATACGGGCCGTGTATACGACCAGCTATACAGCCTGCGTTCTACACAGTTGCTAATCTTAACCATTTTCATACCAAAACTCAATTCTAACATCATATGGGTGTTTTCCTACACCCCAAACAGTGTATAACACTAATTCTAATAAAAAGAAACATAAATTACATAATCTAATCTTTGATTCAATCATTTGAACCATTTAACCCATTTAAACATTTAAACCAATAAAACAACTCATACTGTATGCTTATAGGATTGATTTAGATGATAATAAGTTGATGAAATCTGTTGTGTATTGATCATAGTTTGCAAAGATTATGGTCAACTCTTGTATATACAGATGTATGTGTGTTTATATTAGTTTTCAAATGAAAAAGGCATATATATCTACAAGTATCACTAAATGGCAAAATTGGTCCCCCTAGTTATTAACTTTTATTTTGGCAATTTTAGCCCCTCTGGTTTTATAAACACCTCTAGTCTCATATAGGCAACTGACACTACAATAAATATGGGTTTTTTATAAAGCGTGTAAAATTTTAAAAAACTGCACACTTAAAAGTGCGTAGAATAGTTTAAACAAAATATAAGTAAAAGCAATAAAGAAGTTCACACTTTATGTATAGTATTGATTTTAAAAAGTTTACATTTTTAAATGTGTAAAAATAGTAATTAATAGAATTTAAGAAAAATTCACGCTTAAAAGCGTGAACATTATAATATAGAGATGTTTTCAATATTTTCACCCTTAAAAATGTGAAAACTTTAATTATTTGTTCACAATAATAAATGCGATACTTTAACTATATTTATCACATTTTTACATGTGAACCTTATAAAAATATTCGCCACGCCATGTTTTTTCACACTTGTTTATAATTCTTTAAATTTTAAAATGTGAAAATATTACTAAAAGAGTGAAAAATCAACATATGTAGTGTCATAGTATTTATAACACTCGTTTATTAGGAAATTTCGAACCTTAGGGCGTTACAAAAATACATTCTTCATTAATAATTCAAACTTACAATATTTTAATTACAAAAATAGAAAATGGGTATTACATTATCATAGTGTAACTTATGCTGTTTTTTTGTTCTAAAAGTTTAGGGTTCAAGTCCTCTTCTATACATATAAGTATATATTATAGATGTTTGTGTTTGCTTTAAAAAGACATTTCAAGTTGTTCAAAGGTTGACTTGGTGAAATTAATGTATTGTAAACTTTGGATATAATACGCTTCCACCTTACTGCAAAATTTTTTAAGTTGTGTTTGAAAAGTTTAAAATTAGTCAAATATTCTAAGTGTTATACGTAGTGTTTGTGTGGTCGGAAGGAATGAATTAGTAGCTAGATGGAATAAAATTCCTAATTTTATATATTCAAAGCATGTTTGGTTATAAGAATGGGTAAAATTGGATTTGTTTAACTACTTACAATTCTTAAAGAAGGGTTTTACCATGCATGCATTAACTTACAAGATGAAATTAAAAATATTCATATCAATTTATCAAATTAAAAAAACCCTAACTCAAAATTAAGAAAACTCTAAGATTCTTTAATATATATGAATCAAATCAATAAACTATCATATTGACAATCATGCATAACTCCATCGCTCGCTTTAGTTCGATCATCTATATATGTCGTTGATTGTTTTAGGGTTCTTAATTAAGCACCTCGTTTTATGTCCTTGGATATTAATGACAAATCAACTTTATCTTTGATTTATGTACATTGCAATTCGATCGGTTCGCTAGCTAGCTAGGACGTCTCCTACTCATCATACATATATAACCTTCATCTCATCATCCATAATTTTAGTTAAGGTTTTTGCTTAATTATCACCTTAATTAATTTGTATCATGCTTTAATACCTCCCTTAATATATGTATGTGATGCTAGCTAGGGTTTGTGGAAATCCTCTTTCCTGTTTCTTAGGAGTTATCCATATCTTGGATAGAGTTTGTTTTTAATTAAGATGGTTGTTATTTGCTTGTTTTTAGCCTATTTTTCCTTCCTTGTATCTGATATATATTCGAAGGTTCTAATGGAATAGAGCAAACTTTTCTGAACCTAAATTTGTCATGGTATCAGTGCTAGGTTAACAAAGATGACCGACTCCGCTGACAAAACACCCCCTAAAATCGAAACTAATTCTCCATACTATCTTGGTCCTCAAGATAAACCAGGTGATTTCATAACTCCTGTCAAATTGAAAACCGACAACTTCGATGTATGGGCGTATTCCGTACGTATGGCGCTGATTGCACGGAGAAAATATGGATTTCTCGATGGAACCATTACAACACCAACACCTCCATGTACTCCCGATGATTGGGTGACTTTGCACTCAATGTTGGTGTCATGGATCATGAATACAATTGATCAAGAAGTCAAATCTCTCCTCTCAAATTATGAGAATGCTTACTTGCTGTGGAGGGATTTGCATGAACGTTTTTCTGTCGTCAATGGACCACACATACAACAACTAAAATTTGACATTGCTCGCTGTGAGCAAAGCAAAAACATGCCTGTTGCCACGTATTATGGAAAATTAAAGGTACTGTGGGATGAACTTAACAATTATGAACCCATATTGAGTTGTTCATGTAGCAAGTGTACATGCAATATATGGAAGTCTCATGAGAAAAGGCGTGAAGACGAACGGCTGCATCAATTCTTGATGGGTTTGCGCTCAGAGTTCTATGGACAGGTGCGCTCTACGCTGCTGTCTCAGGATCCGCTTCCTTCCTTAAACCGAGCATTCCAACATATTTGCCAAGACGAACGGGTTCGTGAAATCTCTCGTATCAAAGAAGAATAGCCTGAAGCCGTTGGATTTGTTGTTCGAACTGGAGCATCTGGTAAGGGAAGGTTTGACAAAGTATGTAACACCCTGATTTTTAGTCCAAATTTAAACTTATTCAAAACTTATTTTAAAACAGAGTTTAGATAAAAACTCCTTAACTGATAGCGGAAGCCTTAGAATCCATTACAGTATATTTACTATATACAGTATAATTTGTAAAAGTGTATTTCATCATTGGAAACAACTCAAAAGCTTTCGGTGTTACCAAAGTCAATCTCATGACCATAAACAGTTGAATAGGAAATCCAAGATTACCGGAAATGCAACCAAATCAAAGCTATGCCCAAGGCATCTACCCGCCTCACCAAGGCCTCTAGACATCCTGCGGATACAAAACATTTTACACACATTGTTAGCTATAAACATAGCTAGTGAGTACAACCAAAA
>JAUEJL010119482.1:0-11949 GCA_032274825.1 Drosophyllum lusitanicum | reverse complement strand
TATGTGTTATCCATTGCACTTGCATTGAAATCCACTGTTTTGAAAAGGGAAATCTATAGTCTAAGTAGAGATATCTTACTCCTGATTGATTTAAATCCAACTTAATTGACTTCGTGCTTTCTTAGTTTCAAAATCTGAGTTTATGGTGATTTTAGGATTTAGGTTTGGACTTGTTTGCCTTCTACTGATAATTGCCAATTCCCCCTGCTTTTTAGTTTAATCTTAGTTGGATAATTAGTTTAGTTATATCTAAAATCATACTTGTTCCCCGTGAGTTCGACACCCGTACTTATTTTCTATACTGCTACACGATTGGGTACACTTGCCTATTGTGTTCGTACTTAAGATATATACGGTTTTTATAAATTTAAAACTGGTACGAATTTCGCACATCAGCACCACTCATATAAACACTAAAAAAATTATTTAAACAATTTCTACTTGTAGATAAATTAACTTTACCCTAAATCCATATAATTCAACAAATAATCTAAAACAAACTAAACATATATTTTCACAAAATAAATTAAATTTAATCTAAAACCAATTAACTACTATTATAAACTCTTAAACCACTCACAAAACAAACAACCTAACCGTTAAACTACTAACAAAACAAAGTACTAACCTAAACTTAGAACCACTAACCTACCGGCGGGCAAAACAAAAAGTCAATTATAATGAGGAACCGGGTTCTAAAAAGCCGGTTACTCAGCTACACTAAGCAGGCTTTTGTGAGGAACTGGTTTTTCAAAACCCAGTAACTCATTGGGTCAGGGAAGGCTACTGGTACCACAATTCTAAAAACAAAAAAAAAATCCATTACTTTTGAAGGTTTTTTAATTACATTATTTTTGAAAAAATTCTACAAACTGGCCATATAAATCTTTCCAATGTTCACACAAAAAAAAAAGAAAAAAAAACTCAACATCAAATCTCCATTTCTTCTTTGTTTTACATGATGAGATAATACAACAACATCATCACTTATTTTCATGGAATTCAACTTCTGATGATCCGGAACTTATCTTCAACCTTCTTTGTATTTGCATTTACAAACTGCAAACAGAACATAAACATAAACCAAATTATACAACAAACATATTCATGGAAACCTATTCTTCTCATTTTCTAATTAAACTATCACAATAATCAAACATGCATCCAAAGAGGATATAAATATATTCATAAGATACCAGGTTTTGTAACATGCAACAACTCAAAGTCTTATTACTTTCTAAAGCAAAAGCAATCTATATATATATATGTGTGTGTGTGTGTGTGTGTGTTTTGAGTATAAGGGTGTAAACTATCTGGAATTTATGTAAATTAATTAAATATTAATTATAAGCCTATCAAATAAAGCATTGCTACATTTAGTGTTAACAATTGAGATGCCTGCATATAGATATTTTAAATTTGGGTATGAGTGTTTCATTATGTACCTCAAAATTCAAATGTGTCTTTGTTGTATGGACTCTTGCATATCCAAATTTACTTATTCTTGATAAGCTCCAACCACCAGCCTGGAAATCATTCACACAGATATATCAGTAAGAAAAATGAGACAGATATGTTTAGAAGGATGTATCATTTTTCTATTAATTAGTTTTCAATAAGCACATAGAGTTACATATATAATCACCTTTAAGGGGAAGCTATCTAGTTTGAATCCAGCCATCCCAATAATCGCATGAACGGGTGCTTCATAGTTTCTGTTGTCGTATGTGTCCACACCATCTGACCCTTTCTTCGGCATTGATTTACATTGGTTTTTATAAACTGCACATGTTCTTTCATAGTTGTGGACATGTCCAAACAGAACCAAATCCACCTGAATCATATGCACAAAGCTAGAGTTGGAAATTTTACATTAAGAATATTATAATTTCATCTAGATAGATTATTTTCATGCGCTTCTCGATTTTCCTATATGAAATGGTCCCATATATAAGAAGGATTTAACTCAAAATCTTTGTGAAGCAAACTGAAAATGTCTAGAACTTGGAGAAACAAGAAGAGATGGAGGAAGTAATAGTAGTTAGAGATATAAGTATTTTAGCACAACACTTATTATAGAAGATATCAAGATGGATGACAGTTTAAAAGTTTATTTGTTTATTGATAGTACACCTTGTTTGCCACTAGCAATGGTTCAACCGCTCGGACGAATCTAGGATCAACACTTCCACAGCTAGAATACATTGGCCTATGCCTGAAACAAATAACAACCATAAGAAATTAACTAATATTAATAATATTCCATGATCAATGATATTTCCAACTCTATTTACCCTGTAAATATCACCCATGGAGTTCTTGATCGATCTACCGAAGCCAAATCCTTGCTCATCCATTGATACTGTCACCGGTAGCAAAAGTAAGTCAACTATAAAAAAGTAAATGGGTTTATGTTATTTTGATTCATAATGCTTTGTATTGAACCTGCTCTGACTTTTGGGACCAATCATGCTCAGT
Source organism: Drosophyllum lusitanicum (assembly GCA_032274825.1). Classification (NCBI taxonomy): domain Eukaryota; kingdom Viridiplantae; phylum Streptophyta; class Magnoliopsida; order Caryophyllales; family Drosophyllaceae; genus Drosophyllum; species Drosophyllum lusitanicum. Next base: position 9,471 of record JAUEJL010119482.1, on the reverse strand, counting down.
TGAAATAACTACAAAATGTACACTTCCTTGTTCAATGGAATACCATGGCTTATCCTTTGCTGGTGTTGGCATTGGGAAATAACTCTCATAAGCCACACCACATTCTCCTCCTGAGTCTGGTGTGATGTATACTGACCCAGAATTTATATAATCCCTACAAAATTTTCCATGTTTGGTTAGTTTTACCATGATCACATTGGTTGTGAAATGTAAACAATCTGCTTGTACTTCAGATATTTAAGCTAGTTATAATTCCAGTCCATCCTTTTCATGTTTTCTTAAGTCTATTTTTGTATGATACTACATAATTTTGAAGAAATTTACTTAAAAAGAGTCATGTAATGCCTAGAGTTAAACATAATAGGAACTAAAGGGTCCAGTACCTTTCATGATTTCCAATTGCAGTCATGTATGAAAGTTGTGAAGCCACAGGGCTAATAAGGTGCAGGAAGAAATCCCATTCCACTAAGAAACCTGTGGCGTAACTTATATCGCCAATATGGAATATGGAATCTGCATTTCCGGACGAGACTTCATCAGCCATGGCTTGAACAACAGCTATTGATCCAGGCTATAAACATGTACATAACATAATATAAATTAATTATAACTCACAAAGTCATAAGAATAGCGAACTCCTATAGAACATGATGTTATTATATAGGGAGGTGGTATTCACTCGACTACTATATATTGATAGATAGACGATAGATTTCCAATAAGACAACAGTTTTGTGATGGGAATAAGAGAAAATGTGGCGTAAATAAAAAAATGGCTATGTAAATATCATATGTTGTTTACCTGAATATAGTGTTCAACAGAAGCATCGCGAGGCGCTTTACCCATGTCACCAAATGCTAGAAATTTAAGTTCATTTGAACCACCACTAGGTGGAGTTTTGAAGTTGATTCGAGCACTCCAACCAGCCGAATTGCTACACATGTTCATTGATGAAATTTCTGGTATGTATTGGAGATAATTTGACAAAATAAGTAATATATTAGAGAATTGTTTTACCTTCCATATCTATAGGAAAACCTTGTTGAAGGCTTGAGTCCAGTCATCACTGCAGAATGAATGTATCCTGGATCATGCCACCCAAAATCCTTTGCAGGGCTAGACAATTTGGAAGCTTGAATTTTCAAAACATGAAAAGAATTTGATGTTAATTCACTCAATTTATTACCAAGTAACTACATAAGATTCCACATGAACACTTGTCACTAGTGAAACAAAATTAGTTAACACAATTTCAAGGGTAGTTAAGATAAAACTACTAGACAAAGACTGTAGAACAGAATTGCCTGGGGAGAAAACTAGGCATAAATGAAATAAGAACTCACTACACATGTGTTCTTGGGTGAACGTAGTAACACGAGAAGCTTGTGATTTCCCATTTGCGTATTGAACCTGTTGAGGGTTTTTATCTCCGCTAACCCACGTTAATCTCATCTAAACATGAAACCATGAGTTTAATTCAAGCCACATAAAGCAAGGATACGTCGTTTAAAGTGGTAATATGAGCTTAACTTATTAATTTTATTTACATATTTTGATATTTTCTTGAATGTGACAAGTTAATTCACCTACATCCTTTAGATATAACTTCATATAAAATCATACTATATGAACATTATCAATAAGAAGGTGCTTACTGATGTCCCTGTGGAATCAACACTTGAGAGATGCCCATACAAGGGCTTTTTTGGATTTGCAAACTTGAGGAGGTTAGATTTGCCTAATACACAAGGTGTCTGAAATCCAGCACCAAAGAATACAAATTGGATATCAGTTCTAATGTTGATAACATGAAATGTGATTGATGCACTGCATGTTGTCACCAAACACTTGCCCCTTTGGTCAAACTTTTTGCATTCCTTCTTCTTGCAGCCTATATAGCCTGGATCATTGCTTACATATTGTGCCTGCAGTGTTGCATTAAAATATTGTTAACTTTATAGGACATCTAATATGGTGTAATATGTTAAATAATACTCCACATTGCCAAGAAGATTGTCCACTTTTGACTTTTTGAAGTCTTTCTTTTCCAACTTTAACCTTAAATATTTTTATCTCTGTTATATAATACTTGATGAAAATTATACCCATGAAAAATACATTTAAAACACAATCATATACTTTGTATCATGTATTATATAACACAAACAAAAATCTTTAAGGCCAAAGTTGAAAAATAAAAACTCCAAAAAGTCAAATGTAGACAATATTTTTGTGACAGGAGTAGTTCTTTATTTCTTGGAGTTCTATAGTTTTAGTTTCATGCAAGTCATTTACTATTTTGCAAAAACCCAAATTCACTCGTATACATGACCAAAAATTCATCCAGTGAGGTGTGTGGAGCACAATACAAAAGGAGCAAAAATTTTATTCTTTCGTATAAAATACAACACTGTTTTAAGTTATCTTAGAAGTTGACAGAAACATAATAAATTAAAAGTCATCTCCTCCTTTAAGATTTTACTTCACTCTTTCTCAAATTAAAGCAACAAGTAATTTGTTCGGCTTTACGCTCCGTTCTAGAGTTTTTTAATGAAGGGAAGAAAGTGAAGGGAAAGAGAAGAAAAAAAAGGAATGATTAAGTTGTATTTTTGAGTCGAAAGAAAAAGGAAGGAAATAGAGGGGGAGTCGTTTCCTTTCGAATAATCCCATATTTGAGAGGATAACTTTTAAACCAAATAGTTTATCCTTCCCCCTCCCTTTCATTCGTTAAAAAACTTTGAGAATCGAGAACCTTGATTGTTAGATATCTTTTGTATCGGAAAAAATTAACCAAGAAACAAGATTATCACGTGGGCCGAAATTGGGCCGGCTGAAACCGTGTAATGGGCCGAGAAAAAGGGAGGATGGAAAGAAAGGGCACACAAGTTTCATTGTTTATTATTATTCTTGTTTAACTTTAGACAATTTAGTATATTGTTAGATATCTTTTGTTTAGTAATTGGTTGATTCTAGTTTAAGTTTATGGTTTATGTTTATTGGGGAGGGTTCATTTGAGAACCGTTTTTATTGCGAGAACCGTGAGAACCAATCTTAGCCGTTCATTTTGGATAATAGAATTCATGAATTAAGAGCGTGGGGGATTGAGTGTGGCAAGGTGCATGTAAGGAATTCATGGGTGGGGCAATCCAATTGAAGGATGAGAAATTAGACAGTTAAAATTGGTTCTCGCGGTTCTCGCAATAAAAACGGTTCTTAAATAAAGTTTTCACTATGTTTATTTAATAAAGTTGCAATCTTTGGTATTAGATGATCATGTCTATGATTTGGTATTATACTAATGCACCACTAGAATTGGTTTTGTTTTCTTCTATTCTATCTATAATCAACAACCCTAGTCTTTGAAACAGACCATAATAGTTCTTGGTAGCCTTTCACCTGCCAAACTCTCTCTCTCTCTCTCTAAACCTTTCTTAGTTCTATCTAATTGTAGCAACCATGCAAAAACTAATATACGATGGTCTACAATATAAAACTTGATGGAGCATGTTTAGCCTAATTAGTATCATGGGCTCTAGTGTTTAGTTAAGATTTTCTCCGAAGTCAGTATCTGATAACTTGTTCGTTTTCAAAACAAGAATGATGCGTTTCTTTTCTTCTATCTATAATAAACAATCATGTTCTTTGAAACAGACTATAAGGGTCTATTTAGTTTGTGAGATTTCGTAGGATTAGCATTTCAAATCCTTTAAAAATCTTATGTTTGGTTGAAAATAAGAAGGAAGGGATTGAGATTTCAAATCCTATAGGTATGGAATTTCAAAATCCTTAGAGGAGGGGTAGTATTTCTAAATTCATCATATGTGGGATTTCAAAATCATGATCTATCTAACCAACGATTCACAGTGCGCTTTTACCACATCAACCGACTCTTTACTCTTGCTGTCGCTACTGTAATCGATCACCGCCGTAAACGTCACTGGCATCACCATTGTCGGCCACCACCACCGCCGTAACCATTGCCCTTCACCATCTCCGCATTCTTGTCATCTCCCTTTGTCCATCATCTACATCACTACCCTAACCGGCCACCGCCGTAACCTTCCTGGTCTCCGTTGTCGCCCTTTCCCGTCTCCGCCATCACCCTTCCCCATCTCCGCCGCCGCCTCCTCCATTGTCGCCCTTCACCCGCCACCGCCTCCACCTTCATCGCCTTTCACCGCCGCCGCCCTTCACCGTTGCTACCGCCGCCACCCGTTGTCGCCCTTCACCCTTCGTTGTTATGCTTGAATTTGGGTTCATTGTGTATTTTTATGGTAAATTCATTTGTTCTTGTGATTACATTTCCTATTTCGTTTTTTCTTTACTGAAACCCATATCTAGGTTTTGAATAATTATTTTGAAATGACAAAAGAATTAGGTTTCTTGCTTGAAAAAACCGAGCCCTATTATCCTCTTTGGACCCGTTTATATTATTGCGCTCTCTGACCCTCTTTTCTCACCCCCTCTAAAACCACGAGGTTATATTTCTTAAAACAACCGATCTAAAAGAGCATTAAACCCAAAGAAATTCAATCAATACCTTAAACTGGGTTGTATTCAATAAAGTCCATGTAAAAAACATAGTCCTAACATTTTAATATTCAATCACAGGTGATTCAGTATACAATCACATGTTATTTGTAAAAACATCACATGTGAATTACGAAAATGTCACTCCGCCCAAAATTTTAAAATGCAATCTGAACCATTAATGTCATTGATCCAAATGCTAAAATTAGTCCTTTAGGACTATGAATTAAGTATGGACTATATTGAACATTCTTAACCTTAAACTATCTATATTAATATCTTCAATGTTTTCTCATCCCTTTTTGCCTTAAAAGACGGATAATGATCACTTAAAAAATGAAAGTTAACTACGTATGCTAATGACTTAGTGGGAAAAGCTTTCTCTATATGAACAAGATAGTGTGAAAACGTGAAGATTATGAATACCAACTTTATCCCCTTTTTCTCATCTTTATCGGTTATTTCATGTGTTATCAAGCTTTTCTTTCACCAAACCCACCAGGCAGTTGTCACTTCAATGTCACCCACGAACTTTCCATGCATATTAGATCTATGGTACGTCTTGCCCTTTTCTCAATCACATTCCCACCGCAAATTCGTCACAAACGATATGTTCATACTCGGAGTTCTTGTAATCATCACGTGATTCAACTTCGGATACAAATTACTTACTCGGTGGTCCGTAATCTATCACTCCATCACTTAGTGTCATGTCTGTTTTTTTCTTCGTCGCACTTATCGTAGTGAAATTTGGGATTCCAATAGTAATAAAATAACCACAATGATGATGTCGTTTTAGTACTTATCACCCACTAATCATTTGCCCTCATCCCTCCTTTATGGTATAGTAGTGTGATCACCCATCACTTTTGGCATCACTCAATCACTATGTCCCCTCTTAAGGAAATTTCTACTTCTTTTCCAAAAGGAAAAAGAATGGAATAACCTATATTCATGCTTTTGTGTTTGGCAAACAAGTGAATTAAACCAATCAAGTTTCTTGAACCAAATGGTGATGTATATGTAAGTTTGTACATTCTTCTAGGAGTTAATTATTTCTATGTTTTTTTTGTTAAGTAATGTCTCACGTCGGAAGAAAAGTGACTTCGTAATCTACTTAATAAGGATCATGGGCTACTCCTTTCACAACTAATCGGTTTTGAGTTTGAACCCACAAACCTACACCTTCGAACTATCTTGCATTCCAAAAGGCAGATGGTTTTACGCAACAAATATTTGTCATACACAACTTTATAAGGGTAAAAAGATCGTGATTATTATATATGTCAAATATTTTCTAAAACAGCAAAACACAAGCAATTCAACTAAACTAAGATAGCACATGGAAGAATAATGAGATCTTGCATGTTGAGAAGACCTTTTTCTCTAAGTTTTCTTGAAATGAAAACGACTTAATTACCCACAAAATCTTAACAAAATGAGTAGATTAAGGACACCAATGGCTAGGAAACATTCATCCATATTTCAAGCTCACTGAGTCCCTTGAAAAATAACCGACAAAACAGCTGCATATCTATCTATGTATATACTTGTATGGTAGTACGGTAGTATGGTAATTGCGTAATGTCGCGATCGCGAATAATTTCTACTCGATAACATATCTTTTAGAATATAGGTGTATGGTACTCGATAATATGTGATATTAGATACCTAATATATCTTATAATAACATAAGTTTTATAAAAGCTTATAAATGAACCATATATAATCAATCTTATCAATGCCTTATAATATAGTGATTTGGGCTTACCTTGACAGGATAATGACACAGAAGTGGCAGTTCACTAAAATCACCAGTCTGCTCATAAAGAAAGATGTTCTGAGGGCAAGCATCAACACTGCATTCCATTTCAGTAACTCAGTTATTTCTACAAACAATAAATATAATAACAGAAACAGGATTGAATAACAACTTAAATATTAATGGTAAAAACCTCAAGAAGTAAAAAATCAAGTCAAATACATCTATAAATTCGTTAGATTAATAATTATGCATTTTAATTAGAGTGTTTTATTTCGTGAGTTTTTAAAGAATTTGGGTTAAAAAATGATAAAATATTCACGAAAACATAAAAATGCATCAATTAAATGAGGCATGCATATATCTCCTGTTTTCTTCGCATTCTTCGACCCAAACTTTCGAAAAACTTACAAAATGCTTTAATTAAGATGCTTAATTAATCAGGAATCTCTTGAATTTGTAGATTTATTTGACTCGATTTGTTAGTTATTACTACTATTATCAAATATCTATATATACTTACTCGGAATGTGAAGGCGAAATCATGCCCACCCAATCACTCTTGGAAGGAAGCAACACTCCGCTAACCGTAACCGTGATCATCTGGTCATCTGCAAGTGCAGATTTTGAGCTTACTTCTACCTGAATATACGGGTTCGGGTTCAAACAAGCCCCAAGTTTTCTTCTGTTTAGTAGTCGGAAATCCGATATCGCCGTATAGTTCTGAAACTCATCCATGGAGTCCAACAGATTCGTGGGAAGTAAAGGTGAAACCGAAGAAGAAGATGACGCATGATGCAAAACTGAAATTACATAAGATAAGAAAATTGCAAACCAGATTGTAGATTGTGGGTTCATGATAAACATAGGAATAAAACGGTTAGGGAAAATTTATGGGCATTTTAGTATGTGTGTGTGTATATATACATATATATGTGTGTGTGTGTTTTCACAACTGTATGGTTGCAAGTCGTTATATAGTGGCAAATTGTTATTCGTGAACAAGATGGCGTCTATATATATCTCTACTTCCTTTCTAAGGTGCTTCAAGAAAAAGCTAATATTTACAATCAATAATTCAATATATTCAATTAATTCTTTAAAAAATTTATTTAAAAATCATAAATTATTGACTCGGGATTCCGGAGAAAGATGTTTGTTTTAAAAGATGTAAAATATCTTATATTTTAATTATTTTATCTGCAGTAAGCGTTTTAATTATAACAATCATCAATAACTCATAAAAAATGGTTGTTGTCGTTGTTAGTATTTCTAGAAGTGTTAGAACTTTCAAGTGAGTTGTATATGTGGACGAAAGTTAGCACAAAAACATTGAAATTGACACATGCTTCTTTTATGAATGTTATACATTACGTACGATTTGTGATGTGCCTTAGTTGGTTGTTTGCTTTGGTGAAGGTATTTTAGCATGTATGTTCGTTCGAATCAAAGGACCTATAACACATCAGTATATGGTGTTACGAAGTGTTGCTCTCTCCTAAGAGGTTGTGGGTTCAAGTTCTATTGTAGACAATAGAGTGGATGTAGGATACATATGTCTAGTGGGTGTGTGTGTTTGCACGTGTGTTTTCCTATATAGGATATAGGATTCTATGTTTTTGTGTTTGGTAACTTTGTGTTGATTTTAATAATTGTATGTTTGAGATTTAAATATTGATGTTATGAGAGTGGCATGGGAGGATAGAGGTAAGACCACAAATAACATACATAGACAAAGAATAGCAAGAAAATCAACAAAATGGTAAGATCATAAGAATTTAAATGGTTCACATAACGAGTCTAATCATGTTACATGAATGACCGAACTAGAGAGAATTTTATTAAAAATTACTAAAAAATCATCCAAAATCAATTTTCAATTTATAGGAGAAGAAAACTAGGAATTGCGGCATGATCTAGCTTCCTAGTCTCTACGCAAACTTTTCAAACCGAAGATAATATCTATAATTTTGAAATTTGAAGCATATCTTTATCTATTCAAGAGATTGAACAATATCCGAATTCTGCACCATTTATCACAGTGCAATCCGGAATAGTCACATCAAGGCCGGTCTATTGATTTTGGAGGTCCGATGCAAAAATTAAAAAATGGACCCTGGCTCTAGAGACATTTATATATACAACTAGATTTTATTAATACTATGATAATTATCATATCATTTACCAAAACAAAAATGGGCCCACTCAGTACAACTTTCTTCAACCTAATGAGTTACTTGCTAACCTTTTTAACCTAATGGGTGTACCACAAACCAAAGTAAAAAAATGATCGTAAATAGTTTGCCTAATCTTTTGTTGGCTTAATAAATTATAGGCTAATTGCATAAAACATAAACTTTTAAATAGTTTGTTATTATATAAGATTTATAATATGGGAGGTGATTTCTTCACGAAAAAATTCATTCTTTCACATAAGATACAACACCCTTAAAGCTAATGTACAACTTAGTAAATCACTTATTTTCGTGGATAAATCCATTTCTTCTATAAATGAAACACCTCCCTTATATTAGACTAATATACATATACTAGTTAAGTGACCCGTGTACTACACGGGTGATGACAAATATTTGATAAAGATAATGACAAATAATTTTTGTTGACTATCTATATTGATCATATAATGATGATGAAAAAATATAGACTTTAAATATACGGGCGTAGAAAAGTTATAAAAAATCGGACGAGACTATGACGTTTTAAAAAGAGAGTTGAAGACGGTTTGAAGTGATGGTTCCAATCAATTTAAAGAAATTTGAATAAGTATGAAATGGGCTAAAAAATACGCAACTTTCCCTATTTTGGACTCAAGATGTTAACTCTAAGCTTTAGAGTCATAATTGATTTTAATTTTAAACAAACGAATGGTTGTGATTGGCCAATTAAAAAATATTATTAATTTTGACTAAATAAATGGCTTATATTGTCTATTTAACAAAAGTCAAAATTAATTTTTAGTAAATGAATTGTCAAAATTAAAAAAAAAATTAAATGAATGGTTCAGATCGTCTAATAAATTTTATCAAATTAGTCTTTTATTTAGTAAAATTAAACGTTATTGGTATAATTAAAAAGGAATCTAAAATGATTATAAAATATTTTAGAATGATAAAATTAAGAATTTGGTTAAATATGATATTTTGAAATATTATAAAGG